>JAVJIF010008004.1:0-196485 GCA_038442645.1 Agave tequilana | reverse complement strand
AATTCTTCCACAAAACCACTGCCCCACCATCTCCTTCAGGGCCGGCCACTGCCCCAAGCTTGGGCCGGTCATCCCCTCTCTGATGACGTCTCTGGAACCATTCTGGCGATCATTCCTACGACAACTACAACGACAACACCAACATCACCACCACCATCCTTACTACACCATTTTCATCACCATCTCTTCTATTCTTCTTCACCACCACCACCATACACCCACCTCATCACCATCATTTTAAGTTCCTACATCACCCTCCCATTATCTCTATCTTCTTCCTTTCGTTCTCCTCCAAACTACCACCACCACTACAAATCCTCCATCTTCACCACCACCTCTTCTATTTCCTTTCTCATCACCACCATCTTCACTTTCACCATCACAACACCATCTCCATCACCGCTACTTCAACCTCCAACATCACTTTCATCATTAACTCCATCACCTTCCTTTTTTCTTCTCAACAAACTCCAACACCATCACCTTTACCACCCCACCACCAACACCATCACCCTTTCCTTCTCCTCTCCCTTGCAGGCCACCCCACTTGGCCTCCCCAAGTAGTGGTGCACCTCCCTAGGCCAGTGGCCACCAAGGGCCAAATCCCTGTTCGCGTTCTCACTTTCATTTCTCGCTACGGAGTTTTGTACGCGTAGCTTTCCGAGTTCCCGGTATTGTCATAATGTTTTATATAGGCCGAGTGTCCTCCCCTTGATTTGATACCCTACTTTGATGGGTATATTATACTGGTATTTATATTTCTATGGATTCACGTAAGTGTAATCTATGGACAACGTCGTGACTTGTATGAGACTGATGTACTGTAACACTTATAATAAATGATGGCATCATGTTGTGCACGTGTTAGTACTAACATTTCAGGTACCATGTATAGCCTTTGGGCTTCTGCCTACTCCCAGAATGGCTACCCAGTTTGTCTAGACCTTACACCCTTATGGTTTCGTGGTAGCTACCGAGGTTGCGCTTAGACCCTGGCTTACACACGGCCTTCGGTCTTCACACCCTATAGTATAGTCTAATTACTGCCTATTTATATACATGATTATGTGATCTAACATCTTGTGCAGGTACCTTGTACCGATTCTGAGTTTCTGCCTACTCCCAGGCTAGCTACCCAATTGGTTTTAGGCTTGTGCCCTTATAGATTTAGTGGTAGCTGCCGAGAGTACTTTAGCTTCCAGACTCTCGCCCACCTTCCTCGAAAGAGAAGTGCGCTTAGACCGTCAGGTCCTCTCATCCCGCCTAATAGGCATGTTTAGCGCCCAACGCTTTATTCACTAGATTCGCTTAGGCGAGATGCTGCCAGATTTTTTACTCGCTTCTTAGGTTGAGTCATCCCGGTAACCCCGCTAAGCGCTTTAGTGACTAAACACTGTTTGCTGTATGTGCCCCTGCTTGCTCAACTCCACTTGATTGTACTCACGCTATCACTATATCACTTATTATGCACATGTTTGATATGCTAACACTTACCATGCTATCACCTGACATCTACATATTACATCTTGACACCTGTCTCTGCATACTATCACTTACCCCCTGTTATGATATCACATTAACATTTGTTACCTATCACGCTTAACCCTTGACTCACGATTAACACATTACGAGAATGTAGTACCGATCTCTTGTTATATACTCCTGTTATGACCTATTATTCCTACTCATTCTCGTAATCTGATAATTAAGCTTAATAAGATATAAAAGGACAACTGACACTGGCAATGAGGGAAATAATGAATGCCGGTATGATGCCTTATTTATAGTGGTTGAATACTAAACGATGATTCGTGTTAGGGTGCTTTTAGGCACCCAGAAGATGCGTGTTAGGGTGATTTGGCACCCATTGGATGTGTCCCAGCGGACGGAAATCACTATAAATAGAGCTATCAGTTCTTCATCAGCTTCCAATAACCAATCTCGACTTACTTATAAATGGACGTATGTGTGTTGGGATGTACACCAAGACACACCTAGATATATGGGTCGGATGAGTAATAATAATAAGATGCCAGATATAACTCGTTGTGTTGCTTTGCAACTGGGTTATACCACTGGTTTTGCCTTATTTGTTTCCATTGGGTTTTACTTCGAATTTCCTGTTTTATTAATCATTACTATATTTCATGTTTACCACGGTATGCTACTCCATTGGTCTCCTTCTTAACATTGCTCATGTTCCACTATACTTATCCTCCTGACTTGATCATTTCTCGTTTTATACTGATTACTTGTTACCACTCATTACTTGATGTCTCATTCATCTCAGGCTGCATGTGCTCACGATACGGTTTTCAATACATGCTCTTTGGATTCAATTTATCGATACACGTGTGCATGTCCATGCACGCCATTTGGCATTCGCATCACCACTTATTGTTGCATCTAACAACTCTAGACTCGTATGTCCAGATTTTGGAGCGTTGAGCGTAGCGGAACCTTCTAAGGAGATCAGAGTGGCGCAACGGAAGTGTGGTTGACGCCTGTGGCTCTTTCCTCCTAGCCCTTTCTCTTGATCGGCTCTCGAGACTCATCTTGTTGCTTGTGCGCACTTCTCAACTTTTGATTATGTATATTTTCTTATAAATTGTACTGTTATCCTTTGAAGATGTATGTTGTTCCTATAATATTTATCACTCTCCGTGATAACTATGTAATTGTACTTTTCTATTGAATGTAGATTACGTTCGTGCAATCGCACTCTGATTCTTACCTGTACTGATACTTAGCGTATATATGGTGAGGGTATTTTTGACCTATGTATATACGTCGCAGTAACTTCTCCGTACCTGCAGGATCGAGGAGTTACACGATTCGAATCCACAGGGAGGAATGCGATTAAGCTTTTCGGTATCACTCAAATACTAATTGGTTTAAATATTCTTCTAAAAAAAGAACTCTATGTCAAGTATTAGAGTAGAGAAAAGATGAAGATAGAGTTAATTAAAAACTAGGATTTTAAAAATATTAAGAAGTAAGCTTTACTAATCATCTACCACCACTAACTTACTAACCTATACTAAATTAACTTCACTTTGAATCATAAAAACTATACTTAGAGTTGCAGTCAATTCAAGTAAGATACATAGATAGAGAACCTATTTGAAATAATCACTAACCAAGACCTAACCTTAAACTATCAAGTTTCTCAAACATAAAATAAGAAGAATAACCAACATTAAACTATCAAGGCTATCTAAGCATAGAATAAAAAAAAAACTATTGAGAAGTATTAGCAAATAATAAATTTAACTATCGTCATGTGCCTTTAAGAGTATTAGCTATTTCTAGGGTTTAAGCATGCATAGGATCCAATCGATTTATTCTATCATAGAACTGAGAGTAGCGATGGGTAGGGATTAATAAGCCATGAAGAAGATAGCTACTCAGGGGAAATCTAAAGAAAGCATGGTAAAGAAAGCAAGTAAAAAAGCAAGTAATAAAGATAAATAGAAAGAAAATCTTGTTATTGATGTTGTCACCTTCAATTACAAAGAGCCTCCTTTCTTCTATAAAACTTGAATTATAACTAAATTTTAAAAATTACAAAGAAATTTGGAAGAGAAACTAAAGAAAATCCTAAGTTATGATCTCTGATGTGGAGATGCTTTATTATGAAGAGATTTTAGCTCTTTAAATAAGCCTCAGAGCGTACAAATTAGGAAGTTTAACTCAATCCTAATTAATATGAAATTCAGTTCTGAATTAATGTGCATCAAGTTTGGTGTGTTGATTGCTGAATATGACTAATTAGATGGCTGAAATGAAAATAATGTTTACATACAAATTGTAGTCTTTTTAAGTCTTCTTTCTCTATTATCTTGAATCATCAATTTAAATATCTATAGAAATGTTATGATCAAAATACTAAGGTGTTCGTCCTTAATCCGAGTCTGAATTGATTTTGAACTCCATTTAATTTGAATTATCCTCCTTATCCCCAATTAGGATTAGTTTTATCCAATCCATCTTTAAGAAATATATCTTCTAATTTTAATTAGAATTGTAAGATGATGATATATTTTTTTCCTCATGATTTCAATTGATTTGACCAATCCCCGAGCCAACATTGATTCTTGTACCCAAAGAGCTTGAAATTGAACCTCCTATTTGGATAGTCACGTTTTTTAAATGGAAAAAGAATGTGAAATTCAATTATTTGTTTGGACTCACCTCTTGAATCGATATCGACTCTTGACCTAAACTTGATTTGAGTCATATACCCAAGTCAATGTTGATTCTCATTCCTTTCATTCCGAGCCCAAATCATCTATTCCACAAAATCACATTTGTTTGTTGGACCAAATATAGACCATAATGACTCCGAGATGATATTCTAAGATTGGTTAGATAAAGGGGATAATTTTCATGATAAGATCTTGCATGATCCTATTCATATTGGTGATTATAAATATGTAAATAAAAAAGAGACCATAAGAGGTGGGTTCCGTAAACCACCCATTATCTTGATTGGGCTACAATACTTAGCCCAATTCGACACTACCAAACCATCACCTTGAGATAACATTTTTTCTTCCATTTCCTCTTTTTCATGCATATATGCATTCATCCATAATTGAGGACAATGCATGAGATAGGTGTGGAGGAGGGTTCTAACATAACATAGGTTTTCTTTTAATTTATAAAAAAAGAAAAAATATATAACATTTTCTTTGCTTCTAAAAAACTTTTTGAAATAGAAACAATATTGTGACCTATTTTTTTAAGAAATTAAGTTAATTATAAGAAATAGGAGAATCATAATGGAATTTGTTAAACTTGGTCAAAATAATATTATTTGTTTGATTTCTAAGGTTAGAAAAAAATTGAAAAAGTAATTTAGTCTTGATTTTTACCTTGATGAAATATGCATACTTTATACACGTACACACTTAGGGTTCAAAAACAAAGATTCTTATTATGCCTTATAAAGGAAAAAAAGAAAAAAAGAAAAAATATATAATATATATATCAAAAATCTTCTGATTAAGCTGGGCATTGTGCCTAACAAGCATAAGTATTCACACCTAAAAGTGGTCCATATTATAAATAAAAATCTCTAATTTTGTGGTCTTATTTGCTCGAGCCCTTAAGCCCTTGGGGTGTTTTCTCACCCGTGTTCTAAGACCATCTGGTTTGGGAGTCACTGACCTAAGGCTCGTTACAGGGTGAATTAAAAAGCCTATAAAACTAAGAGATATCCACCAAAAATATGTAAAAATAAGGCATAAGAGTTAGAGTTGAGAATCCTGAGTCAAATATTCACAGTCACGAAGATGCATATAACTTAGGGTAAATAATAGACTATATGAGAAATATTTTTTTACTCCTTATCTTGATTGTTAACAAGTTTTTGAATAGAGACTTGTTTAAAAATGAAATTTTGATTTTCATATAACTTATAAATTTTTTTGAATTTTTGCAAAGATACTCTAAATATGTTTTTCCCTTTAACAAATGCGTTTTCAAATTACTAAAACTTATTTTTTTTTCTTATAGATTTTGTGGGTGTAATTCACTTAAAACTCTCACGAGACAAAACTCGTTCTTTAGGGCAACCTAGAGGTTTAACGGCTTGTTGCACGTGCTAAAGTGCAACCGTGATTTCTACAAAAGGAGTTAGGTTAGTTCTGTTTTTTATTATTTTGCTCGAGAACAAGCGAAGGATAGGTGTGGGGGTGTGTTGGATACATATATTGCATATTTGTTATTACATTCCTACATCTATTTTGTAATAAATCTTGCAATTATACTGTCTTAATACCTAATTTGTGCAGAATATGATTGGAGAAGATAAATCACAAATCCAATCCAACTAAATCAGATTCTTGGGAGGTTTTTAAATTACAGTTGAAGATTGAGCATATCAGAGAGGATAAACACATATATAATTCTATTAAAATCAGATTTTTTAAGATCCAGTTGGCTAGCTTGGAGAATCAATGAGGATAAATAAGGATAGAGGTAATTTAGAAGTCCAAAGGCAACCTATCAATATACAAAAGGGATATCTAAAGGATTGGGACGTATATTCAAAAGATTTAGAGAGATAAGACAAAATCCAATTGAAGATCAGGGATAAACAAATATTTATCTCTAACCTTATCTCCAACCTTATCAGAAGATCTTTTCTGTTGGCAAGCGATTTTGTCCATATCTCCAATCTTATCTCTAACCTTATCAGAAGATCCTTTTTGTTGGGCTAACGATTTTGTCTCATTCTCAAGTGCGCTCTTCCTCTCTATTTCTCCTATAAATACCTTCAAATTTCAGAGGCAAAAGGGTACCACATTTGCAGAGAGAGATCCTAGGCAAGCGATTTTTTCTTTTTAAATGTAATTTTTTATTTCTTTAAAGTTTAGATTAGAGAGAGTTTCATGAACAAAAAAGGAGGAAAATTGTGTTTAGAGTGACACTAATGTAATCTTTTTTAAAAAAGTTGTATTGATAGTGATAATCAATGTAGCTTTTCTACTCTTTATTCATTGTTATTCAACTTAGTCAATCGCTTCTTCTATTCCTTTGCTTTCTTTACTTTATTTTACTCCATGGTATGTTAATCAACACAACGATCCAAGGTATGTTATTCTTTTTAATCTTTCTTTTCTTTTTTATTAGTTTTAAAAACAAGTTTAAAAAATAATGCTTTTCTTCTTCTCTATTCTTTTAATTCTTTTTTTGCAACATAGTTTTTTTTTTTCACTATCATAGTTTTTCTTTCAACTAAAACACCAAAGCCATCTTCTATCTTCCACTTTCTTTCTAACATAATCTAGCTCTTTCCCTTTTTTTAAAAATAAAGAACCCGTTTTAGTAACTTAAAAGAATACCAAAACACTTCTATCGCTTTCCGTCCTTGTGGATCACGACCCACATGGCCACTTTCTATACAAATAGCTTTGAGCAATCTTGCATTTCTTTATCTTCATTTCTAAACACATCTTCTATGCACAGGTCAGACTCGATCACGTATCGCCATTTGCATTTGTGAGACGATAAGCTCTGTTTGAGTAGACTATCCCTACTACAAATGGTTATTTCTATTTGGGGTTGAATTTTTCTTTCGTCTTGTATATCAAGACCATGAATCGTCTGATAGTAAAACTGAAAATACTGTTGGCCCAGAGGCCTTCCACTCTGGTTTTGATGATGATTAACTCATGTAGTCATGTTTACTATTATCTTGTGATGTTTAGTTTTCAGATCATTAACCAAGATATTAGTTAGCGATTAGCTTCAACAAGGAGTTTTGAAGCCTTTCACATGGTGATTCCAGAGCCCGAGCACAAGATCATATATAGCACTCATTGGAGTCAAGCTCGGTGGATCACGGTTTGGATCGAGTCGGCTTGAAGACGGAGTTCATCAAGAAGACTTCGGTACCTTTAGTTTTAGTTGTGTTTAGATCCATTTGTAAAGATTAGAATAGTGTGATATGCTTAAGTTCACAACACACACGTTTCATGTTTTGGATATTGGTTTTCGGTTTTTTGATTTAACCGATATTGGTTTTCATGAATAGATAGTAATATCAAAACAGTTTACTTGGTTTATGTATATTAGATTCATTCTATATACATGTATGCTTCATGTCTTAAATAAACTTAAGTTTGACATACCTATTCATGTATCTAGGTTTTATGTTTTTAACAAACGTATTTTCAGAATTAAAGTAAAAAACTATGATATATATATGTTTCTTGTATATTGGATTTCTATCCATATGCAACATGCTTCAAAGTGTTTAAATATCATGTTTTTGTATTTGAATGAGTTTTGGAAAAATCAGATTTCCTATTGAAAATCTAAGTTTGGAAAAATACAGGTTTTGATTTTCGGCAATATTTCCTTAACACAAAAATGGTTCAAAATGGTTGAAATTTGTGTTGAAATTTTTAACACAAGTTTGTATTTCAATGTATAATGATAAAATTATATTCGTGGAATTTTAGAAGATTTATGGGATTTTTCAGAATATTTTTAACCTTAGTTTTTCTATCCCAAAATAGAACCTGCCAGGCTCTGGCGGTCGACCGGGCGGTCGACCGGACCCAGAGTCGGTCGACCGGACCGGTCGACCGACGTGCACCAAACGTGCACGCTTGGTTTGCCACTTGGACCGGTCGACGAGCGTCGACCGACTGCAAGCACCCCACTCTCGGGCGGGGGCGACCGGTCGACCGGTCGACCGTAAGGCAAGGGCGGTCGACCGGCGGTCGACCGGCCAGAGAGCTTTTACTCTCTGGATTAGGACGGTCTACCGGGCGGTCGATCGCTGACGTCCAACGGTCAATTTTTTGACCGTTGGCGGTCGACCGCCAGTCGCCAAGGCTGACAGATAAGGCCAACGGCTAGTTTTTGGTGGAGGCCTATTTAAGCCCATTTGTTTGGGATTTTGGCCAAGATTTTCAAGGAGAAAAATTCATACTTTTTCAGTGTTTTCAAGCCAAAAATTTTAGGTGCAAAGTTTCTAAATCTCTATTTGTTTTAAGTGTTTTGTTTATTTCAAAGAAAATAGGTTTTTGGGAATTAGTTTTGGTCTAAAATTCTATATCCATTTGGTATTTTCCAAGAGATTTTTTCTTTGATCAAAACACTTGTTTTCCACTTGAGCTATATCTCCTATCCTATCTATTTAGGATCTTTTGTTTTGTGGGAAAGAGATAGTTTGTGGTCTTTGTAACCACCAAGTTGTAAACCCTTTGCTTTGTGATATCCCTCTTTGGTAGAGGTTGATTTGGGTTGTGGTTGCCTCCCTCTTTGGTAGAGGTTGAGGTTGTGATTTTACTCCCTCTTAGTGAGGTGGAGTTGGTTGGTGCTTGTATCCCTCTTGGTGAGGTGGATTTGGTTGTATTGGTGGAGTTTGGTACTCCGGTCTTCAGTAGACCATTTGTATTGCCTCGGTGGAGGTTGTATTGTTGAGAGAGGAGTTCGGTACTCCTAGTGGATTGAAAATCCTTCTCGCGTAGGGCTCGGTGCTCTAACCTCGAAACACATCTTGTTGTTTGCGTTTGATCGATTGACTCTTAACTCTCTCTCTTTATCTTTGTGCATTGCATCATTCATATTGCCATATCATTTATATGCTTGTGTTGTGCCTTGTATTGATTCATATTGCCCATATCTATATGCTTGTTGTGTTTGCTTGTATGCCTCACTTGTGCTTAACCACAGAGAGCTTCATATAGCGCCTCAACTCTTATTCAGAGGAATCAAGAGGAGTTAGTCCAGAGCCCTTCACGGGGAATTCGGCTACACTCGTTGGTTGCACTAAGTGTTGTTGCAAATTAGTTTTAATTTTCACATTTAGTTCATTAGATTAGCGGTACACCTATTCACCCCCCTCTAGGTGTACTTTCAATTGGTATCAGAGCCTACGCTCCTAATATTTTGTTTAATCACCTAGGAGTGTGATCTTGGTTTGCTAATCTATCATTTGCATTTTGCACATATATATTGTTTGCACGCACTCATGGATTGCTTGTCACCTCCCATGTTTGATGTTTCCAACATTGACACATGGAAACTTAGGCTGTCCGTGTATTTAAAAACCCTAGGTTTGCATGTTTTCCTTGCCGCTACCAAGAAATGCTATCTTGGTAACCGCAATCATGTAGGGGCCAATACACAAGCCCTTGAGGATATTAGAAGCACGCTAAACAAAGAATATCTTATGCTTGTTTCTAACTTTGATTCCGCTTTGCAGTGTGAACAAGTTGACCACCTCCAAGCTTCAATTGCCAATTCAACCGGAAGAGGAATCTAGCGGAGAATCCGAGTCACAATGCTTCATGGTCCAGGGAATGACTCCCTTGAGGTATATTCAGAATCTCAACTAGATTGTGATGATGCTAGTTCTTCTAGTAATGAGCATGTTGATCCTAACACTTTAAATGAAGAACTTTCTATTGTTTGTGAAAAATTGATAGAAAAGTATAATCTTTTGAAAAAGAAGACTTTTGCATTAAATAAAGAAAATGAAAATTTGTCTTCTAAACTTGGTTTGGTTTTGTAAGAGAAAGAGGAGATTTCTAATGAAAGGGATTCATTGAAATCTAAGCTTGAACTTGCCCTAAAAGAAAATGAATTTTTGAAAATAAAAATGATTGTGAAATAATTTTGAAGAAAAATGAAATTGTCTTCAAAAGTTAATTTTGTAGTAAAAGAAATGATTCTTTGAAAAACAAAATAATTTCTATTTCAAATGATTTAGATGTTTGTTTTAAAGAAAAATGAATCTTTACAAATAATATAGATTCACATGTTTGCCATGCTAGGGTAGTTTCACCTAGTTCACCCATTGCATGCTCCAATTCTTCTTTAATTAAAATGATATTTCCATGCTAAAGAAGAATATTGATTGTTTAGGCTCCACTTTGAGCCATTGTGTTTTGAGTCATACACGTTTGGAATCTTTGTTTCGAAAGAAATAAGTTCCATCTATGCATGCACACCCTCCACGGCATACACATGCTACTCACGATCACAACCATCATACAATGTATGCTCATGTGTACACATGTATACATTGTGGACGTAAGGCCACCTTGCTAGGTTTTGCTATGATCATATACATGATGAAAATTTAGCAACTAAATTTGTTTGGGTTAGAAAAGGTACCAAACCCCATGGACCCAAAAGAGTGTGGGTACCAAAGACCACCCTATTATATTGATGTAGGTGTGGGCTCTCGCATGACGTGAGAGTTGCGGTACCTTGACGTGGATGCGTTCCGAGCCTAAAGATGATTATTTAGATGCATCACTTTCAAGGGGAGTCCGTGTTTTGGAGACTTGGAGAGTTGACCTTTCGGTTTTGGTAACAATCCCTTCACTCCCATTTATTGTTTACATGCTTTCATATCATCGTTTATAGCATGTTTGATGTTTATAGATTATTATGATAATGCAATGATTATTAGATCCTTGATATGCATGTATAGCATTTGAGATCACCCATGTTTATATGGACCCATATGTTGTGTTCTCACCATTGTTTAGCTATTATGTATATCATAGGTCTAATAGCATGTGGATTTACATAATGATCATATTTATATTTATCATATTGATTTATGTCTTGTTTTATGCTTCATGATTTGATTACATGTTTAAATGTTAGTTTTCATTAAAACTATGATATATATACTTGTACATATAGTGGGCTACAAATAGATCATTTATATGTGTTTGTGCTTGAACGCTCATTTGTATCCATTAGATGTGCTAGCATAGTCTAGTTTTGATGATTCATGCATTTGACTTGTATTCCTATTATCCACGTTTTCATGTTCATGTGTTTTCACTTCATGTATATGTTTATTTTGCTAAAACTTAAGATGTACATGTATACCCTTGAGTCATTTGCTTTTCATGCAAATCTTTATTATGGACTCAAATTGTGTTTAGGGATTGTATGTATACTTCTTGTTTTGTCAAAACATACATATGCCTTGAAGTATAAATTGTTTCTAATGAAAATTTAGTTTTTCATGTTTTCATATTTAAAGGAATTTCACATGAGCTTATTGACTATCTTTCATGATTATGTTCTTCACATTTTATTTGATCACTTACCTTTATTGTTTACTCATGTTTTGTTTTCATGAGTCATATTTATGATTATGTTGGCTATTATGTGAATTTCATGTTTCATGAAAAGTATTTTGTTTTTATTCCTTACTTGAAGGATTTCGTACTAGTTTACAAGTTTTTCCATTTAACTAGTTCGTATTCTTCGTCATGGTAGAGTTTTCATACAATATTTTCAAACCTATTTTTGAAAACCCCTACCTTCTACGGGCGGTTGGTTGGGAGACCATGCCTTGTATGCTTTTATTGAAAATCATTTTTAAACATGTGCTTGAAATGGGTGGTAGGTGATATGAGATATACACTTAATATTATTATTGTTTCAATTGGTATCATTGGATCTTTTCAATGGTATCAATATTGACATTTTGTATACTCATATATTATTTTTGTGTATGTATGCTTTCAATCGGTATCATCTATTTTGAATGGAACTCATTTTTTTTTTCATACACTTATATATGTTTTATTTGTGCTTACTATATCCCTATATCTTTGAGCACAAATGTTGTATGTGCTAAGCTTAGTTTCTTAATGTCTATCATGTTTCAATTGATTAGTTTTCAATTGGTATCATAAACAAGCTTATGCATCGTTTTATTTGGTATTTCATGAAGGGGGAGAAAATTCGTATTTTTATCTTTCAATTGGTATTTTGTTTACCGTTGATTTCTACTCCCATACTTTATAATAGAAAATGATTAAAAAAAAATGAATATTGATTTTGATTTGGTATCATATGCTCAAAATGAAATATACTTTAAATTGGTATCAAGATGCTTATTTGTTTACTTTCTATTGGTATATGTTCACTTTCAATTGGTATCAAAATGTACTACATTGACATATTTTTAATTGGTATCTTAATTGATTGTCACCCCTTATTGGTATTATTCTTTTTGTTTTAGACAAAAAGGGGGAGAACATTTTTATTGTTTTTGACCCCTTTGTTGATGATTGACAAAAAGGAGGAGAGGTATTTGAGTTTATATGCATGTTTTGTTTATCTAGAAACATTGTTTTTTTTCTTTTTATTAGTTTGTTGTTATTGGTATTAAGAGCATTTTATTGGTATCAAGAGCTTTAATAAAGTTTTACCGTTTAATTGGTATCAAGAACATGTTTTTTACATTTCAATATTTTATGCATGTCTATACATTTTTCATGTTTAATATTCATTGCATATATTTATTGTTTATTGGTATGCATGAGTTAAGGGGGAGCTTCTTTGAAGCTTAACTTTAATCCATGCATATATAACTCCTTGAGTTTTGTCATCATCAAAAAGAGGGAGATTGTTGGCCCAGAGGCCTTCCACTCTAGTTTTGATGATGATTAACTCATGTAGTTATGTTTACTAATTATCTTGTGATGTTTAGTTTCAGATCATTTACCAAGATATTAGTTGGTGATTAGCTTCAACATGGAGTTTTGAAGCCTTTCACATGGTGATTCCAGAGCCCGAGCAATAAGATCATATATAGCACTCATTGGAGCCAAGCTCGGTGGATCACGGTTTGGATCGAGTCGGCTTGAAGACGGAGTTCATCAAGAAGACTTCGGTATCTTTAGTTTAGTTGTGTTTAGATCCATTTGTAAAGATTAGAATAGTGTGATATGCTCAAGTTCACAACACACACACGTTTCATGTTTTGGATATTGGTTTTCGGTTTTTGGTTTAACCGATATTGGTTTTCATGAATAGATAGTATATCAAAACAAGTTTACTTGGTTTTATGTATATTAGATTCATTCTATATACATGTATGCTTCATGTCTTAAATAAACTTAAGTTTGACATACCTATTCATGTATCTAGGTTTTGTGTTTTTAACAAAACGTATTTTCGGAATTAAAGTCAAAAACTATGATATATATATATGTTTCTTGTATATTGGATTTCTATCCATATGCAACATGCTTCAAAGTGTTTAAATATCATGTTTTTGTATTTGAATGAGTTTTGAAAAAATCAGATTTCCTATTGAAAAATCTAAGTTTGGAAAATACAGGTTTTGATTTTCGGCAATATTTCCTTAACACAAAAATGGTTGAAATTTGTGTTGAAATTTTTAACACAAGTTTGTATTTCAATGTATAATGATAAAACTATTTTTGTGAAATTTTAGAAGTTTTATGGGATTTTTCAGAATATTTTTACCTTAGTTTTTCTGTCCCAAAACAGAACCTGCCAGGCTCTGGCGGTCAACCGGGCGGTCGACCGGACCCAGAGTCGGTCGACCGGACCGGTCGACCGACGTGCACCAAACGTGCACGCTTGGTTTGCCACTTGGGCCGATCGACCGAGCGGTCGACCGACTGCAAGCACCCCACTCTCGGGTGGGGCGGTCAACCGATCGGTCGATCGTAAGGCAAGGGCGGTCGACCAAGCGGTCGACCGGCCAGAGAGCTTTTGCTCTCTGGATTGGGACGGTCGACCGGGTGGTCGACCGCTGACTTCCAACGGTCAATTTTTTGACCGCTGGCGGTCGACCACCAGCCGCCAAGGCTGACAGATCAGCCCAACGGCTAGTTTTTGTTGGAGGCCTATTTAAGCCCTATTTGTTTGGGATTTTGGCCAAGATTTTCAAGGAGAAAAATTCATACTTTTTCAGTGTTTTCAAGCCAAAGTTTTGGGTGCAAAATTTCTAAATCTCTATTTGTTTTAAAGTGTTTTATTTATTTCAAAGAAAATAGATTTTTGGGAATTAAGTTTTGGTCTAAAATTCTATATCCATTTGGTATTTTCCCAAGAGATTTTTCTTTGATCAAAACACTTGTTTTCCACTTGAGCTATATCTCCTATCCTATCTATTTAGGATCTTTTGTTTTGTGGGAAAAGAGATAGTTTGTGGTCTTTGTAACCACCAAGTTGTAAACCCTTTGCTTTGTGATATCCCTCTTTGGTAGAGGTTGATTTGGGTTGTGGTTGCCTCCCTCTTTGGTAGAGGTTGAGGTTGTGGTTTACTCCCTCTTGGTGAGGTGGAGTTGGTTGGTGCTTGTATCCCTCTTGGTGAGGTGGATTTGGTTGTATTGGTGGAGTTTGTTACTCCAGTCTTCGGTAGACCATTTGTATTGCCTCGGTGGAGGTTGTATTGGTTGAGAGATGAGTTCGGTACCCTTAGTGGATTGGAAATCCTTCTCGGTGAAGGGGGGACGTAGAGCTCGGTGCTCGAACCTCGAAACACATCTTGTTGTTTGCGTTTGATCGATTGACTCTTAACTCTCTCTCTCTCTCTCTCTCTCTCTCTCTCTCTCTTTACCTTTGTGCATTGTATCATTCATATTGCCATATCATTTATATGCTTGTGTTGTGCCTTGCATTGATTCATATTGCCCATATCTATATGCTTGGTTGTGTTTGCTTGTGTGCCTCACTTGTGCTTAACCACGAGAGCTTCATATAGCGCCTCAACTCTTATTCAGAGGAATCAAGAGGAGTTAGTCCAGAGCCCTTCACGGGAAATTCGGCTACACTCGTTGGTTGCACTAAGTGTTGTTGCAAATTAGTTTTAATTTTCGCATTTAGTTCATTAGATTAGCGGTACACCTATTCACCCCCCTCTAGGTGTACTTTCAAATACACCTAGAGGGGGGTGAATAGGTGTAAGGCTAATCTAATGAACAATAATGCGGAATTAAAAACTTAATGCAACACACTTAGTGTAACCAATAAGTGTAGCCGAATTCCCGGTGAAGGGCTCTGAACTAACTCCTCTGAATTCCTCTAAATAAGAGTTGAGGTGCTATGTAAACCTCTCTGGTTAAACACAAGTATGGGCACACACAAACAACACAAGCATGTATATGATATGACAATATGAAACAATGCACAATGTAAGAGAGAGTTAGAGAAAGTGGATCAAACGCAAACAACAAGATATGTTTCAAGGTTCGAGCACACAGCTCTACGTCCCCGCCTTCACACAGAAGGATTTCCACTAACTCGTCCACACAGGACTTCCCACACAGGGAACCTCCACTGAGGATTTGGATAAATACAACCGGAGTACACAACTCCTCTCTCCAACAAATACAACCTCTACACTTAGAGGCAAGGCACTAAGCCTACACAATATCAACCTCACAAATGAGGGATATGCACTTAGCCAAACAACCACAATCACCTCACATTTGAGGGATTCCAACACAATCTCCACCTCTCACTAGAGGGAGCCAAATATCACTTCCACAATCACCTTACACTTGAGGGATAACAACTCAATCACCTCTCACTAGAGGGATATCACAATGAATGGAAGGTATACAACTTGGTGGTCTATCTCAACCACAAACCAAATCTTTTCTCACTAAACAAAGATCCTATAGATAGGATAGGATGATAAGCTCAAGTGTGAGAAATAAAGAGTTTGGAAATCAAAAACACAAAGAAAAATTCTTGGGAAAACTTCTAGAGAGATATAAAAATGAAGATCAAAACCAATCCCAAAAATTTCTTTTTCTTTGAAGTTTCCAACCCTTTTAAAACAAATAAAGATCAAATCTTTAAGCTTAAAAACTCTTTTGAAAACTAGCGTTAAAACACTTGAGAAGATGGAAATTTTGCTCCTAAAAATTCTTATTGAAAACAACCAAGAAATAGGGTATATATACCCTCATTTCAAATATGCCCGTTGGCAGCTGAAAAGGGCCAGATTGCCCTTCCGGTCGACCGGCCGATCGACCGGTCAATGTTAAATTTTTGACCGTTGCGCTTGCCGGTCGACCGCCGGTCGACCAGGACTGGATCTAGAGAGCAACGGCTCTCTGGCCGGTCGATCGCCCGATCGACCAAAGCCGGATACAGAGAGCAGACTCTCTGTCCGGTCGACCGTCGGTCGACCAGAGGCTTTTCCAGAGAGCAGAGCTCTCTGGCGGTCGACCGACCCGGTCGATCGGCCTCCCCAGCTTGGCTGCGTGCACGCTCTGTGCACGTCGGTCGACCGTCCCGATCGACTGTCCGTTGCTACGGTCGACCGGTCTGGTCGACCGACAGTCAGCCAGTCCAGCCATTATAGGTCTTAAAAACTTGGAATCCCATAAAAACACATAAATTCCACAAAAATCAGTTCATGTTATATCTTTGAAATACAAACATGTGTAACAAAAATTCAACACATATTTCAAACTTTTTGAACCATTTTTGTGACTTGGAAAATTTGCCTTAAACCAAATTCTGTATTTTTCAAAAATAGAATTTTTGAAATGGAAATCCGATTTTTCCAAAACACATGTAAATACAAAAACATGATATTTAAACAACTTTGAAGTATATAGTATATGGATAGAATCCAATATACATGAAAGGTATTATATCAATATTTTTGACATTAAATCCAAAAATAGGTTTTATCTAAATACAAAACTCCAAACACATGAATAGTATATCAAAATAAGTTTTTCTAAGTATATGAAGCATAGATGTATATAGATCAAATCTAATATACATTAACCATGTAAACTTGTTTTGATTCTATCTATTCATGAAAACCAAGATCGGTTAAACTGAAAACCAAAACCAATAAGCATGAAACTTAAAACAAGTGTGTGTGTTGTGAACTTGAGCATATCATACTATCTAATCTTTATAATGGATCTAAACAAAATCTTAACTAAACAAACCAATGTCTTCTTGTAGATCGCCGTCTCCAAGTTAACTCAATCCAAACGCGATCCAACGAGCTTGACTCCAACCGAGTGCTAGATATGAACTTGATACTCGAGCTCTTGAATCACCATGTGAAAGCTCCAAAACACCTTTGTTGAAGGTAATCACCTACAATAACTTGATTAAATATCTGAAACTAAATATCACAAGATTATTAGTAAACTATAACTACATGACTTAATCATCATCAAAACTAGAGTGGAAGGCCTCTGGGCCAACAAAGACAAGGTCGCCTTTCTTGAAGAGTCATTCTTTGACTTTTTTGTTGAAGGCTTTTGAGATTCGAGCTTGATAGAGCTCGATCTGTTTTTGAGCTCATAGACATTTATCATCTAAAGCTTCCAACTCTTGGAGGCGTAGTCGATGTTTCTCCTCATTCGTTATCTCTGTCGCCAAGGCAATACGAAGAGATGGAATTTAAATTTTCAGTGAGAGTGCAACTTCGTACCCGTACACCAAGAAAAATAGTGTAGCCTTTGTTGGGATTCTCACCATTGTGTGGTAAGCTCAAAGACATTCACCTAACTTCTCATCCCAGTCGTATTGACTTTTTGAGATAAACTTCTTGAGAAGTTTTTAAATAGTCTTGCTGAAGGCTTCTGCAAGACCGTTGTAGCTGAATAGTATGCAGTCAAGGATACACTCTGAATTCTGAATTTATTGAAAAATGCCTGGAATGCTTGATTGACGAATTGGGGTCCGTTGTCATGGATAACCCTTGAGGAATATCGAAGCGATATATTATATGATGTTTGATAAACTTGATCACGTCGGACGTCTTCACTTCCTTCAGAGGGATAGCTTCTACCCATGTCGAGAAGTAATCGGTTAGCGCGATGACATCAATGCCCCACATCTCGAATGGTCATGAAGAAGACATTAAATGAAGATGTCCTGGCGCTTGGTGTATGAAGTCACCATGGATCTGACAAGTGCAACATCACTTAACATAAGTGATGGCGTCAGAAATCATTTTCAGCTAATAATAACCAAGTCTTCAGAGTCGGTCCCCAAGTTTGCGTCCGGGTTGATGAGCTCAGCACATGCCGCTATGAGCTTCCCTTAGTGCTTCTTGCCTCTTTGTGTGAAAGAAAACAGAGCAGGATTCCATCATGCGATCGGCAATATAATGTCTGTGTAATCGCATTGTAATATAATCGAGGAGCTTTTCTTCTAATAGCAACTGCCTCTTTAGGATCATCTGGTAGTATGCCATATAAGACATAGTCCATGAATGGGAATCACCAATCTCTGAGTTCTGAACCTGTTGAAGACTCAAGAACCTCTTTAACTTGAAGATCTCCTTCTAGAGTCTGTGTCTTCAAGGGTGAATTTTAGATAGTACAAGTCACGACTATGTACGAGTACTTTCTCTATCGCTCTGACTAGAAGAGCGAATGAAGCGACGAGAGATGCCAATGCATCTGCATGTACATTCAATTGGTGAGGTACATGGTTAAAGTAGAAGCTTCTGAGCTTTTCAGCCATGTTGATAGTTGCGTTAGGATAGGATACCAAGTCTTCATGTCGGACTTCGTACTCTCCGCGAACCTGCTTGACGATGAGTTTTGAATCACCATTTGATTCGAGATGCTTGACATCAATCTCATCTGCAAGTTGCCTTTTGATCAATAGAACATTGTATTCCACAACATTATTGGAATACGGCTCAGTTAGTGAAAATACACGAGAAATCACGTAGTTTTGTGGAGATATAAGTATTACACCCATTCCTTCTACAATATTTCCTCTAGGACTCGTTTTTGATGCGCCATCGAAAAATAGTTGCCAGACTTATTCTTCGAAGGATGTCTGGGTCATGCTAACTTCAGCAATCTCATATGGGAGATCTTCATAAAGTTTGGTCCGATCGTGAGACTGCCTGTTGAACGTCCGATGGCACGTTGCTCCGACCTGAGCTATGCAACAACGAGATCTCCCTTGATCCTTGCTGGATGTGCTTGACGGTCCCCCATAATAAGCGGAATTGGGGACTTCTTACTCCAGCTGTTCCAAGAGTCTCTGCTAGTTTAAACCGCGTCCAGTAGACAACCTCTTCCGCTCAGCCCCTTCGTCAGCTGTTTGATCGGGATACTATGACCTAGGTCCCTAAACTTGGATCTTGAATCTGGATATTCAACCAAGAAATCTGCCACTGCTTGTCCCTTTACCGCTTTCTGTGGCATAAATCGCATAAAAGCAATATAGCCTACTTCACCAGACGATAGTGAAGAGGTTTTTTGTCATAAGCAATCTCAAAGAATTGGCTTTGGAGATGACATGACATGAATGAGTTGGCCCACAAGATAGTGTCGCAAGTTCTGTATGGCAAAGACTAGATCCAAACACTTCTTTTTAATCGGGTTGTAACGAAGTTCAGCCCCGATCATAGTCCTGCTCAAGTAGTAAATTATTTGCTTGTGTTCCTGGTCATTGTTCTGGGTTAGCAAAGCTCCTAAAGAATGATCCATAGCTCTAAGATATATCAAGAAGAATAACCCAGATACTGGAGCAATAAGAACAGGCGGATGCGTGAGGTATTGCTTGATTTTCTTGAATGCTTGTTAACAAGCACTGTCCCAAACAAATGAGGCTCCCTTCTCTATCAACTTGGTAACGGATTGGCAACATCCTGAGAGATTTGATACAAATCTTCGGATGTAAGCCAATCATCCCTGCAATCCTCTAGTTCTTTGAAATTTCTTGGATGTTGCAACTCCTGGATGGCACGGATTTTCTCTGGGCCGAGATGAATTCCTTTGGATGTTACAACAAACCCAAGGAATTTGCCACTAGCCACCCCCAAAAAGGCTTAGTTAGGTTCTTCTTCAGTTGATGTGCCCACATGATGTCGAGTACTTTCTTCAGATTTGCTATTCGATTACCCTTATCGCGGCTCTTCCCTGCAATATTGTCTACGTAGCATTCCACAGTTTTGTGTATATGCTCATGGAAGATCATATTCATGGTCTGTTGATTGTTTCCCATGCATTCTTCAATCCGAAGGACATCATGGTATAGCAGTTAACCCTAATGGTGTTTTGAAGGATGTATGTTTCTCATCTTCAGGAGACATTTTGATTTGATTATACCCAGAAAATCCGTCCATAAAGGACATCCTCTCAAATCTGCACGTGTTGTCGATCATGACATCTGTAATTGAAAGAGGGAACTTGTCTTTGAGACGCAGTATTTAATCACGAAAATTGATGAAAATCTGGATCTTCCCATTCTTCTTAGGGACAAGAGCGATATTGACTATCCAGTCAGGGTGTTGTTCTTCCCTGACAAAATCAAAATCTATGAGCTTTTTGACTTTTGATTCGATTGCTTCTATAATCTGTGGACGGAATCATCATTGTTGTTGCTTGACTAGTTTCATGTACGGATTGAGATTGAGGTGATGCATGGCCACTTGTGGGTTGAGTCCAGGCATGTTCTCATAGTTCCATGCGAAGACGTCTATATACTCCTGTATGAGATGTATTAGGTCTTCTTTCTCGAAAGATGATAAGCTCTCGCTTATAAAGATGGGCTTAGAGTTAGCCTCATTTCGTAGATTAATCTGAATCACTTTATCCTCTATAGGTGGCTCACACTATTCGAAGCGGATGTCCCAGAGGGTGCTCAAGTGTTTGATCCAGGGATCATTGTCTGATTAGATCATTTCTTTATCTTCATCTTTCAGATGCCTAGTTGAAACCATTTTTACTGAAAGATTTCTAAAAATAATACCGACACTTAATCTTACTCCTATGATGATGTGCCTGATGAGTGGTCATAATGTGGAGATTTTTTGAACTCAGAATCTGACAAGACTAGAGTTGACACATAGCCCAATCCCTTTCTAGTTTTTTGATAATAATCAGGGGCTTTTCCTTTCGGCATGAATGATCAAAGAAGTGTTCGCCTTCTTTTGTCAAAATTCAAGCCTAACCTTTCGATCAGGTCGTATCCCATTTTCTCCATCATACGGTGTGCATTTGGCATGTAATAAGAGAGTTCTGGAGACTCAGTATTGTCTTTTGAACTTTCATGAGTCATTGGTTCAGACTCGTTTCTCTCAAATAGAATTAGCTTTTGACCCTTGTGTTTGGATGGTACTTCAAAGAAAGCTCCTTACGCATCACTGGTCTTTTCATGCACTGATTGACAAAAGAAAGAGTTTAAGGAAGTGTTTATCTGATTTGTGACGGACTCTGAATTCTTGCATTTTAACCGTAGTAGCAAAGGCTATACGGGTCGATCCTCAGGGAGAGATGCGATGGAAGTATTTTGATATAGTATTGTTCTTAGAAGAAAGAATTTTGTTGAAAAGAAAGATTGGTTTTGTTTTGATTATGAGAAAAGCTTATAGTTTACTAATCATCTACTACCATTAACTTACTAGTCCATAAAGATTAAACTTCATGTTGAATCATAGAAGTGTTCCTAGAAAATTTGCTTCAAGTAGATATATAAGATGAAAAGTTATCGCTAATTGAAACACACTAGTCAAAGTTCAGTATTAGATTATCAAAACTCTCTAAGCATAGCATAAGAAAAATTGTTTAGATTTAACATTAAGCTATCAAAGCTATCTAAGTATAAAATAAGCAAAACTATTAACTCGTATTAACAAACTTTTTATCATTATAAGTCTTCAAGAAGTTTGCCTAGTTCTAAGTTTTAAGCATGCATGGGATTCAATCAGTTTAGTCCATCATAAAACTAGAAGTAATAGTGAAGAGATAAGCAAACCATGAAGTTATATTTAGTTATTCATGATGAAATTTAAACAAAGCATATTAATTGAAAGGTGCATAAACTAAAAAGCAAGTAAATAAAAAAGAACAAGGAGAGAAAATAAAATCTTGTTAATTGAATTGTCACGATCCAAGTAAAATGGCTCTTCTTCTTCACAAAACTCCCTTGCGAAAATCCTAGAATTACAAAGCGAAACTCGAAAAATAGAGAAAACTAAAACAAAGCCTAAGTTGTGATCTCTGAGATGCCCCTCTCCTTTAGCTCTACCTCTCTATTTATAGGAGAAGTAAGAGGAAATATCCTGGTAGAAATCACACACCCAACCGCCACAGGAGAAGCCAATAGAAAGCCGTGGAAATGCGGCTTTTTAGAGATTTTCGCAGCAAAAAGTTGGTGGATGAGGTTGCATTTTTGCTCTTACTTCATTTCGTCCATCCATCAGAGAATTTATCCTCAGAATCTTCATCTGAACTCTGAATTTTAAAAAAATATCCTTTCTAGATAACTTAAGAAGCAAGTTATCTTCAAATCCAAGTTTAAATTTAAATTCTCCCCCTTTATCTTTGACTTGGAGCTTAAGCAGCCTGAATTTCAGTTGATTTTCTCCTTTATCTCGATTTAGAATTGGTATTATCTCTAAATCCTTGTCTCTCTCCTGATTTCAAATTGATTTAAATTAAAATTTAAATGTAGATAGGATAATTTGAAGCTTCCTTCATCATTATCTTCCTATTTAAATAACTACACATCATAAACAAAAAGAGGGTTAAATAGTAAAGTTTAATTAAGAATAATCAAAGGTTAAATGTACAAATGTGATGATAATAATGCAAATATGAAATGTTATCACATCCTCACACCTATCTTTTGATCGTCCTCGAGCAAAACTAAAAAAAAAACTAATCTAACTATTCACTTTCGTAGGTATCACGATTGCACTTCGCATGTGCAACAATCTGTTAAACCTCTAAGTAATTCCTAGAGGACGAGTTTGTCTCGTGAGGGTTTTCGGTGAATTGCACCCCCAAAATCTGATGAAAGAAATAATAGATAAGAAAGACTAAGACAAAAAGGATAAAAAATAAGTATAACTGAAAATTAAAGAAAAGATACAAAAAGAAAAAGAAAAGTGATTATTTTTTTATTTATATTTCACAAGTAGTCACTAGTAATTAAATTCATAAGTTTTCAACTAGTTTAAGCATAATCAAGTTTAATCATAAAATCAAGAAATCTACTAATATTCCCTTAGATATTTAAATTCAATATTTTCACACAAATCCTTCCTAAGTCTTCCGATCTTATGTATCTTTATGTACGTGAAAATAATTTTAGCTGGGAAATATTTAATTTAAACTTCACCTTTTTTTAAATATATATATATAATTCTTTTTAAGAGAAGTTCAAAGTATTACCACTTCATTGCCTTTAAGCACTTCTCTCTCTTTTTTTAAATGTATAACTTATCTAATTTTATTTTGTGTAAATATTGAGACTTCTTGAGGCCCTAATACCTAACTAATTGATTATTAGATGTGCTAATACATATCTTATATATATATTTTTTCAAACTTACCTAATTACCTTTTGCGTAAATACCAAAGCTTGTTAAGCCAAAGCACCTAGATAATCAATAATTAGATTTTTTTATTTTCTACACACACACACACACTATATATTCAAAACAAGCTAAGCTATCATCATCATTCCAAGAATAAAACTTATGTGTAGTGTATATAAGATGCATAAGCATTCTAACAAATTCTAGTTGGTGTTTATTTTTCAAATTTTTTATCTCTAAGTCAAAAATTATAGGTTCTTTCAAATTGATTTTACCATCCAAATTTCAAACTTTATTGGATTCTTAATTCTTTGAAAAAACCAGTTATACCTTTCCAAAAATAAATTTTTTGTTAAATATATATTTTTTTAATGTTAAATGTTAGTAATTATATGTTAGTAAAAAAAAAGATTTTTTTTAACGTTAGGGCACCTCTCCCACACCTATCTCACGCATTATCCCCAATGTATAAATATTTGTATATGTGCATGAAATGAAATGCAAAAGAGGTAGTGTTACGATACATTGGGTCAAAGAGACCGATGGTTGTTTTCGCTTCTAGCACTAATTCCAAGAACGATTTTAAACGTTGACCATTAACCTTGAATTTATTACCATTCTTAGTGTCACATATCTCTACTGGTTCATGTGAAAACACAGTTCTAACAACAAATGGCCCTGTCTACCGTGATTTCAACTTTCCTGAAAAAAGATGAAGCCTAAAATTGTAGAGTAAGACTTTTTGTTCAGGGACAAAAGCTTTTCTCATCATAAATTTATCATAAAAACCTTAATCCTATTCTTCATAATCTTCGCATTTTCATAAGCCTCATTTTTTAACTCCACAAGTTCAAAAATTTGCAATTTAATTTTCGAAGCCGATCGGCCTTGTTTAGATCAAAATTTAATTGTTTGATAGCCCATAAGACCCGGTGTTCAAGCTCAACTGGTAGGTGGCAGGCCTTACCAAAAACTAACTGATTAGTATTCATTTTTGAATAATTTACATCACATTTTTCTATATATTATTAATAAAATTCTGGTTACTAATGTTTGTTCTCTTTATTTTTAGGTCCATTATTTAATGAAGAAGAAATCCCAAAATCTTAATTAATTGGGAAATTTTGAGAAGCTTAGGTGAAGTCCAATCATGCATGCCCATTCTGCTAATAACCCAGAGCATATCCATAAATAGAACCTTTCACTAGGATACCTGAGCAGAGACAACCTGGCACTCTCTGGCGCTGGCCTAACAGCCGCTTCTTTGCCGCGCTTCTGCGGTAAAAGCCATGGAAACACGACAAGATCACGGTCGTTGGCTCAACGACTTCATCTTCGATTGTGATTGAATGGACCGAGGGTTTGAGGCTACCCCCTCGGTTATCAATGGAGGGGAGTTGGGATTTTAGAGCATTTTCTCTCTAGGTGTCCTTTAGATCTTTTTGTAATTTCGTTTCTATTATAATTAGTCCAGAAAATAGAGAAAGTGAGTGTTCTATAATTGATCAGTGACAAATCAATACAAACTTGCATCTTCTTCTTCCTCTAACTTTCTAATTCTTTTGACATGCTTTCCTTCCTTGCAATTAGTGTAAAAATGTCTACTTTCTTGCTCTTTCATTTTATGTCTAGCTAACTTCTCTATTGTATGGCTAGCTAACTACTAACTCATTAATCTCTAACTACTTGATTGATGAATCACATGAATCAATGAGTATCAAAATAAGCCTTGTGCAAATAAGAGCTATGGATGGCTTACGATGAAGGGTTCTAGCTCTAACATACTAACATGAAAGCTAATTCTCATATTTCATGCTTATCTATGTGTTATTGATGATCTATTGATGTACTAACTTTGGTTTTGTAAGCTAGAGATTACCCACTTATCCTTACTGATACCAATCGTGCACTTGTTTCTTATCCCATTCTCACCTTAAATCGGATTTTGATGGGGTGATGTTCAAGTTTTTGTCGTATGGAGCACGATGATAGAGGACGAACTTTCATTCAAACACCACATGACAAGTTCTCATAGCACAAGAATTGTGAAGGCCAAGGATCCATTGTGAGGCTATATCATCAATGAGTTAGAGAATAGTGGGATCAATTAGTAGGAGGTTACTCATGCACTTTTTCATTTCAAAAGCAAACTTTACTTTCTATTTTTCTCAACCTTTTCTCTCTAATTTCTTTCTTAAAACCATCTTCTAAAAATGGTTCCTTTTTCATTTTTTTTCTATTTCAAAATACTTTATGATTTTGAGTTTTCAAAATCATTTTCTTTTTCTTGCAACTTGTTTTCTACCGCCTTCTACCTTCTTACTTTGCATTCTGTTTTTATTTCACATTTTCCACAAGCTGATCATCTTAGTTTGTTTTTATATACCATCAATCATCACTCTCAAATATTTCTTCTCTTTAGTTTTTGTTTAAATTCTTTGAAACAAAAGAAGAATTTCTCAAACAAACACAAAAGTGAACATATGCTTCTATATCGCTTCCTCTCCTTGTGGATATGACTCGTTTATCTTTTTAGCTATAACGATAGTTTTGAGAAAACATTAGCACCACTCTGAGCACACATTCCACATTTCAAATCACATGTTTTTGTGCACTGATTTTCAGGGAACAAATTTTTGGTGCCGTTGCCGGGAGGGGTGACGGTTTTTGTTTGGACTAAAGGATTCTTCTCTGTTTTTGTGTAAAGGTTCTAGAATTAAGAAATTAAGAGCAGAAGAAACATATAAGTGGTCTTGGACCTCTGCTATTGAAAGCAGAGACCAAGTACACTCAGTACTACCGTGCAAACGCGACTTTTGCCGCGTTTCCGCTGCAGTCTGAGTGAACTTCTAACAACTCTTTTTTGCAGGGCTGCTGGATTTGCAAAAATAGTTTTTTGCAAGTATTAGTTTTCTTATATGACACACCTTGTATCCTGCTAATAAACCAATAGTAAAACGCTTGTTGCAAATTTAAAAATCGGTTTAGACTCTTGCATTTAGGGCACGTGTCTTTATGATTCCTTTAAATTACTGTTGAAGAGTGCTGGAGTAAGGTACGTACGCATTGCCTTTAGAATAGGATAAACATCTTAGGAGATTTATTCGCTTTGAGTGTATCTTATTCTGAATATATTGTACACTTGTACAAAATTGATTCTAAGGGCAAAACCCAATAAAAAAGAAAAGGTGCGAAAGTCATTATTCTCCCTTAGCCTAAAAACCATTTTCAAGTGCACTCACAATCCCAGGCCTAAACTAAAATTTTATAGCCGTTGGCTTCTATGGACATCTCGGACTCAATAGGAGATTGACCGAGGGTGAAACTTGTGAGAACCATATTCTTGCCAAATTAGTGTTGAAGGTTGAGGATTAAGAGGTTAAGCCTCGAAGATCTAGTAGCTTGGCATAAGTAAGACCCGTTGCTTATGCACGGATACCTCCTACCGCATTTTGCCCCTACCTGGCTGATTAGCTCGCAGTTAGGTTCATACAACAATCTCCCCCAGGTAATCGCCCAGTTAGGAGTCGTCTAGGTCCAGGTACCTTAGACTAGGCTTGGTGATTTTCCCTTTCTTTTTGTTTATTTTTCTTTTATTTCATTTGTTTATTGTCTGAACGTTGATTGTGGTGTGAATTTGCATGCGAGAGTGGTCAAGGGACCCAACCTCATCAAGATTAGTTAGGAACACTCCGCATACACCTGCACCACCACCAGAATTTACTCCAGTCATGGCCAACCATGTGTCTCTTCAAGACAAGTTTTACCCTATAAGGATATCACTTCCATCCTGCATTCGATTACCAGAGGCATATGGTAACAACTTCGAGTTAAAACCCCAGTTCATAAATACTCTTTCTAGATTCTACGGTCTACATTCTAAGGATGCATACTTCTTCATCAGGGAATTTAAAGAAGTATGCTTGATGATGCAGATTCCCCAGTTGGGAGAAGATGCAGAAGACTAAGGTTCATCCCTTTTGCACTTAAAGATCTAGCTAAGAAGTGGTTGTATAGTCAGCGGTTGATTCGATCTCAACATGGGACGATTTTGTCAAAGTATTCTTGAAAAAATTCTATCTCATCCATAAAACCACTCTGATTCAAAAAACATCATGCAGTTTAGAAAGGAGCCTAATGAACCGTTCTAAGTTACTTGCCCAGTGTCTCCACCATGTTATAGAGAAGTGGCGGCAATGCCAGATTTGCTATGATGGTCTTGATTACCCGACCAAAACCCTCATTGAAACAATATGTTAAGGAGAATTCTTACAAAAAGACGAGGACTAGGGATGGGATTTGGCTGAAAAAACAATCCAATGGGAATCATGTTCAGATAAGTTTAAGAATCAGAACCCAACAATTTTCAAAACCGGACTCCATTCAATAGAATCCTCTATAGCTGCAGAAGCCAAAATTTTTCACTTGATGAGAAGGCTAGAACATTAGAAGCTAAGGAGCAAAGTACGGTAAACTAAGTCAACCGATCCCAAATGCCAAATTCGAGTTATACTTATTACCATGCGTTAAACCATATCTTCGAAGAGTGTCTAATTTTTCTAGCACAGCAAATGTTACCAAACAATATGAATGCAGCATTTGCTAGACCGAGCAACAATCCAAGTCCAAAACATACAATTCAGGATGGAAAAATATCCTAATTTTTCATGGAGTCAGAATAGTCATGAGCAGCACAGACTGAATTTTCCCAACCAATTTCCTGCTCATAATTATCAACCCAACTTTCAGCCCAATTTCTAGTCCAACTTTTAGCCAAATTTTCAGCATTAGGGCTCACAACCTTCTTTTCAAAATTCTCCTCCAGAGAAAAATGACTGATTTGGAAAGAGCCATGAAAACCCTGTCTAAAACTCAAGCTTCAATGATGAACAGTCATAATTAGGCCATCAATAGGTTAGAGGTTCAAATTAGTCAATTGGCAAACTCAATTAGTGAAAGACAGAAAGAAACTTTACCGAGCCAACCTTTGACTAATATTAAGAACTCTTTTTCAATCCATGAGGCCCAAGATACACAACCGAACTAATGTAACATTGTTCATATCCTAAGATCAGGGGAACAAGTGGACAATCAGGTTTCTTCACCACCAGTTACTATCCAACAAAAGCCCAACTCAACTGAAACCTCCACATCTATAAATTACAATTCAACCACTTCAGAGTCTGTAGAAAATGAAAAAGAGAAGTCAGCTGAAAAAGCACATAAACCTGTAGTACCTTCCTCAAATAGGCTAAAAAGTAATAAATCCAATGCACAGATGGAAAAGATCTTAGAAATTTTTAATCAAATGAAAATAAACGTGCCACTTCTTGATGCCATACAACAAGTGCCTTCATATGCAAAATTTTTAAAAGATATGTGCACCAAAAAAAAAGAAAAACCAATGTACCTAAAAAGGTCTTCCTTGCTACAAACATCAACGAATTGTTATTCAGACCCATTCCTGTAAAGTATAGATCCCGGTTGTCCAACCATCTCTTGTACCAAAGGACAGACCACCATCAACAGGGCACTCTTGATGTGGTAGGAAATATCAACTTGCTCTCCTTTTCCGTGTAACAACAACTCAGCTTGGGCAATCTCCGCCCAACATGAGTAACGATTCAATTAGCTGACTGATCAGTGAAAATTCCCAAGAGAAATCACTGATGTTCTTATTCGGGTTGAAGAGTTCACCTACCCCGTGGACTTTATCGTGCTGGAAACATAACCCGTCTTTTCGGATGACCATTTCTTGCCACAACCAATGCAATAATAAACTATATGAATAGTTAAATGCGTCTAATATTTGGAGATATGATCAAAAAGATAAATATTTTCCACTTGAAAAACAACCTCGAGATTCTGAAGACCAGACATTTGAAGTGAACTTGATAGAAAGCTTGACGAGTGAACACCATGAGGAACTGGAATATTAACCTGAATGTGAATTCGAATTGGAGTCGGACGACTTCAATCTTGACCAAATTGATGATTCTGCCATAGAATGGATAACAACTCCAATTCCTTTGATTATAGAACCAAAAGACTTACCCTCAACTGCACATTTCCCTCTTCTGAATTGAAAGCTCTCCCGAGTTTTCTCAAGTACATTTACTTAGGAGAAAAGAAGGCTCCCCTAGTAATAATCGCTTCTCATTTAACTGAGAAACAAGAGGAGGATCTTCTTGTTGTGTTGGGAGACAACAAAGAAGCCATTGGTTGGACCATGGCTGACATAAAGGAATTATTCCATCAATAGTGCAACACCGCATCCATCTAATCAAAGACGCCAAACCAAAGCGCGACCCGCAGCGTAGGCTTAACCCAATAATGCAAGAAACTGTTCGAGTAGAAATACTTAAATTATTAGATAATGGGATCATTTATCCCATATTCGATAGCTAATGGGTTAGTCATGTCCACGCTGTGCCCAAAAAGGCTAGTTTTACAGTGGCAGAAAATGATAACAAAAAATTAGAACAAACCTATATTCCCACGAAGATTTGAGTTTGTATTGTTATCGCAAATTGAATTCCGCCAATTGTAAGATCACTTCCCTCTTCCATTCATTGATCAGATGTTGAAAAGACTGGCTGGGCACGAATACTATTGTTTACTAGATTGGTATTCTGGGTACAATCAGATCCCAATTGCCCCTGAACATAAAAAAAACTACAGTCAGCTGTCCATTTGGGACGTTTGCATACCACATAATGTCATTTGAATTATGCAATGCCCCAGTAACATTTCAACATTGCTTGCTTAACCTGTTCTCGAACATGGTAGAACATTTTTTGAAATTATTCATAGACGATTTCTCAATTTATGGAGATTCTTTTGATCACTGCTTGCATCATTTAGAATTAGTTCTTAAACGATGCACTGAGAAAAACTTGACATTAATCTGGGAAAAGAGTCATTTTATAGTCAAACGAGGAATTGTCTTAGGGCATGAGATTTCTAGATCTGGACTAGAGGTTGATAAAGCAAAATTTGAAGTGATTGCCAAACTCCCCGAGCCAAAATGCATTAAAGATATCAGATCTTTTCTAAGGCATGTCGGATTCTATAGAAGATTCATCAAAGAATTTAGCAAGATTGTTAGACGCTTGACGAATCTATTAGCAAAGGATGTACTCTTCTATTTTGACAACAAATGTCATAAAGCATGGGAGAGATTGAAATAAGAACTTGTCTCTACTCCAATCATCTCGGCAGCTGATTGGACAAAACCATTTGATATCATGTACGATGTCTCAGATTTTGCCATCGGCGCTGTTCTAGGACAGTGTATCGATAATAGGCAGCACGTGATCTATTATGAGAGTACGACGCACAACTCAATTACACTATGACCGAAAAGAAATTTTTGGCCGTAGCATTCGCGTTAGAAAAATTTTGACAATACCTACTCGGGTCCAGAACAACTGTGTTCTATGACCACTCCGCGCTGAAGTATCTTACGGCAAAGAAGGACACTAAAATAAGACTCATTTGATGGATCCTTCTTTTACAAGGATTTGACCTAGAAATACGGGATAAGAAAGGTGCAGAGAATATTATAGTGGATCATTTGTACCATATCCCCAATGCACCAATTGAGATAACACCGATAAATGAAAATTTTCCTGACGAACACATCCTAGCAATGTGTAAGGAGTCCTGGTGTGCAGATAGTGTAAACTATCTTGCTACTAGGCAAACACCTTCTGATTGGATTGGTCAAGTCAGGATAAATATCATTTTTTTGCTCAGGTACGGTTCTTCTTTTGAGAAGAACCGTTTCTTTTCAAATATTGTCCTGATTAAATCATCAAAAGGTGTATATTTGAGGAGAAGCATAGGAGTGTGTTGATATTTTGCCATGAGTTTGCGTGCGATGGGCACTTTAGTCCACGCAAAACCGCTAAAAAAGTTTTGCAGAGTGGGTTCTACTGGCCCACTTTGTTCAAAAACTCTTTCAATTTTTGCAAGCTGTGCAAAAACTGTCAAATGACGGGTAGAATTTTTAGAAGAGACATGATGCCCCTGAACCCCATTCTGGAAGTAGAAATTTTTGATGTTTGGGGCATCAATTTCATGGGCCATTTCCAAGTACATTTGGCAACCCGTACATCTTGGTTGCAGCGGACTATGAAAATGGGTCGAAGCGGTACCAACAAGGACAAATAACAATTGGGTTGTTGTCAAATTTTTAAAGGAGAACATAATCTCTCGCTTTGGTTCCCCCCATGCAATAATTAGTGACAACGGGTCTCCTTTCTGCAATAGGGATTTTGAAACCTTAATGTGTAAATACTCGATATCCCACAAATTATCCATGATGTGTCATCCTCAAACTAACGGGCAGGATGAGGTTACGAATAGACAGATAAAACTCATATTGGAGAAAAATGTAGGACAAAATCGGAATGATTGGTCCGTTAAGCTAATAGATGCATTATGGTCTTACCAGACTGCTTTCAAGACTGTCCTTGGTATGTTTCCACACCGAGTTATATTTAGGGAAACCCTGCCATCTGCCGGTTGAATTAGAACACCCTACTTTGTGGGCAATCAAAAAACTCAATTTTGATTTGAACAAAGCCGGTGATTTACGAAAACTACATATTTATGAATTAGAAAAGATACGAAATGAAGCTTATGACACTGCTAAAATCATCATTAGCAGAACTAAATTCTTTTACAATCGATCCATGCACAGAAAGAATTTTCTCCTAGGACAAAATGTTCTACTCTACAATTATAGGCTTCATCTCTTTGCTGAAAAGTTGAAAACTCGTTAGTCAGGGCCTTTTATTATACACACTGTATTTCTACATGGTGCGGTGGAAATTTTTGATCCGAAGAATGGCCAAAATGTTAAAGTAAACGGACAAAGATTAAAGCCATTCTTAGTCATAGAACCTGAGTCAGATAAAGAGAGAGTCATGGGTCTTTTTTACCCAATTTATGAATGACTAGAGCTCAAATCATCTTCCCTTAGGACGTTAACGATAAAAATAAATAAAAAGGGGATTAAAATGAATAAAAATACAAAAAATAAAATAAAATAAATAAAATTAAGGTTCTTTTGTTTATATCAGAATTTTTCTTTAAAAAAATAGAAAAAACAAAATCCTAGTTTAGGGACTCTTTTCTAGACCAGGGTTAAAAAAGGAAATATCAGTAAACCTCTCCCTATTTAAATCCCTCTCTTCTATCTCCCGTGCCTCACCATAGAAAACCCTCTTCAAATCTTAGAAGGAGAGATAGAAGCCCCGCCACTGAGAAAAAACTATCACCTGTTCTCCCCAATTTGCGTCGACCAGCCCTATTTTGCCGCATTTCTACGGCCATCTTGTGGCCTTCGGAGCGCTGCCAAGTTCTTCCCAATCGATCTTATGCGTGGATCTCAGATCTACCACTAATCCTCTGCAATTGTTGCTTGGACTGTTTAGAACAGTCTACACTTGGATTTTTTCCTACGATTTTTGGGAAGGTTTGCGATCTTTGTTCCTTCTTTTCTACTTGTGTTGAATTCAGATTCATGGCACCCATTATATGTCCTGAAAAGACTTCTCCAGGATTTTAAGAGATGTTAATGGGTATGGTCACGTGTTCTTGGATAGAATAAGGAAACATAATTTGTATGAAATTGTGCACGATAATAGTAATGAAGATGCGTTTTATTGCCTCAGCATTATAAATAAATTTTATTCGGGCATAGACACTAACACTATCGACTTAGATCTAAACCAATTTTTGGTACACTTAGAGGATGGGAACCTCTTAGTTACACCAGCGACTATAGAGGAGGTCATAGATCCCCTCTCTCATGTGCATGCTGCCCAACTTTCATTGATTGATTACATGTCATTGATGGACGTGTGGTGCATTGAGGTAGATCGTGGTCTCAAGACAAGTACCACATTTTGTAATATTCATTGCATTGGATGTTAGATCCAACACAATATCCTAGGCTTTGACCACACGACATCGTTCAACAGACCAGTTCTTCAAATTATACACAGTTTGATGACTAGACAACACACGATATGCTTGAACACTATCATTTTGCAACAGGTCATTGTAAATTCACAGCGCACTAGGGGTGCCAAGTATTCTCTATCAGTACTTGTGACTCGTCTGTGCAAAAGCATTCTACCGGACGATGCATTTTCAGGGTATGATCGAGTATTAGTATCCCCCGAACGATAACTAGTACCTATAAAAGTTGTTTACATTCAATTTGGACTCCTACAGTCCAACCTGAGGATGTTCCTGCTGAGAGCTCCTCAGAAGAACAATGGAGGAAGAGGATGAGCCTGACTGTTGGCGATAACCACCACCTACTGAGACCCATGCCTTCGTGTCTTCCATATGGAAAGGCATGAAGAAGATCTTTAGGGGACAGATTCGCCTTAGGAGGCAGATGGAGAAACAAAATGCTCAACTGGAGCGCATAGAGAAGGGATTGAGACGTTCATGATCGGCCGGTCCGAGCACTTCGGCCAGATAGAGTCGTCGTCAGAGGTGATACAGTACCTTTACCATTTCATGCATTTTTGCATTCATGTATGTCATACATTGGGGTTAATGTATGAGATAGATATGTAGGAGGGTACTAATATAGAATTTTCTTTTTATTGTTTTTATTTTTTAGTTTCTAGATTTTCTCTTTTTAAGTTTATTTTCAAGATTTTCTTACTTTTTTTCACTTCTTTATATGATAAATTTTTTTTCTTTTCTTTTTCACAAAAACCTTTTGAAATAATAGTAAAAGTTTGATATATTTTAAAGAAAATTATATTAATCATCGAAATTAGGAAAATCAAAGATAATGATCTCTTAAACATTGTAAAAAATAATGGATCTTGTTTAAAATTATAAAATAAGAAAGAAGAATTGAAAAAATAGATCTTACGTGTTTACCTTAAAAAATATGCACTTCACACTTACACATTTTTGGGATGGAAACAAAGACTTAAAAATGCCATATATATATATATATATATATATATATATATATATATATATATATATATATATATATATATATATATATATATATATATATATGATCGAGCCAAACCAGCGCACAAAAAAATACAGAATTTAGGAATAGTGCTAGATTTGATGCTGCCGTGTAGCTTAGGGCTAACGGATCGTGATCCACAGGGAGGGACTGCGATTGAAGCAATTAAATAAGTTTTTTTTTTAAATTTACCAAAAACAAGCTAATATTTTCTTCTCAGTTTTATAAAGAGAATAAAAATGTTAAGTTAAGAAGAAGATGGTAAAAGAAGAGTTGTGTTGTTGTTTTAATTACAAAAGAAAGGAAAAAGAAAAAGAGAAGAAAAAAAAAAGATGTGTGATTCTAAACTAATGGATGGAAAGAAATACCAAAAGAGTACTTACCTCTACCGTTGAATCATAATGAAGACTTGCCTCAGCATGAAGTAGAGTAAAGCAAAGCAGATTGAAAGAATGACTTGAAAGCGGTGCTTCGGCTACATTGAGTAAAAATGAAAAAAAGTGGGAAACTTTCATTGATTGTCACCTTTAATATAAGTCTCTTGAGAAAGTATTACAATAGTATCACTCTACAATAATTTTTCTTCTCTTTTAATCATGTAACTCTCTCTAACCTAAGCTATAAAGAAAATGAAAATTACATTATATAAAGAAAGAAAAATCTAAACTAAAACTTTCTACTGGGATCCTCCTCTGCCTCTGAGTATGCAGGTATTTATAGGGAGAAAGGGATAAGGGATAAGAGTATGGAGATAGGGGGAGTAAACGTTCCCCCAGATTTGAAACCAAGGCCACGAAAACGCAGCTTTTGCCGCATTTTCGCGGCAAGATCCTGGTCGCAGGGCCAGGATCTTGGTACGTGTGTCTGTCTACTTGTGCTCAATCCTTTTGTCCTCTTGGATTTTGAATTTCTGATTTAGATTTGATGAAATATTCTTTGATCTTTAGCACAACCAATTGGATCTTCAAAAATCTATTTTTACTTTGAATTTGATGATATTATCTCATCTGATATACCCGGTCTTCAGATAAGATTACATCTATAACTTCTGGATTTGAAACAATTCCCGTTGATTTGAACTTTTGAATTTAATTGGACAAGGTTTGTGTTTTTCTTCTTTCTATCATATTCTGCATGAATTTAGATATTAAAACAAGTGAGTTATAAGAATTATTACAGAATAAATATAAGAATGTAGTAACAATTATGTAATATATGTGTCCAAACACACCCCCACACCTATCTTTTACTCGTCCTCGAGCAAACAAAGGGAAAAGAAAAACTAAACTGACCTAACCTAACTCACTTTCGTAGGAATAACGGTTGCACTTAGCACATCCAACAAATCGTTAAACCTCTAGGTTACACCTAGAGGCAGTTTTGTCTCATGAGGGTTTTCAGTTGCACCCACGAAATTCATAAATAAAGAAAAACAAAGTGTTGATTTTTTTTTTGAAAACGCATTTTGAAGGAAAAAAATATTTGAAGTATTAATGTAAAAATTCAATTAATCCATAAGTCATAGGATTATCAAAACTTAGTCATTTCTAAACTTAATCTATATTAAAAAAAATTATTTTCAATTAAGGTAAAGATTAAAATTATATTTCTCATCTAGTCTATTATTTTACCCTAAGTCATATGCACCTTGTGACCGTGAAAATTCGACTCAGGATTCTTCAACTCTAACTCTTATGCCTTATTTTTTTTCTTTTTTTATATTTATGGCGGTAATATCCCTTAGCTCTATTAGGCTATCTAATTCGCCCATATAACGAGCCTTACTCGGTGACTATCAAATCAGACGGTTTTAGGGCATCGGGTGAGAAAACATCCCAAGGACTTAGGACTCGAGCAAATAAGGCCACAAAACTAAGAATTTTTATTTACATGCACCACTTTTAAGCATGAATATTTATGCTTCAAGAGGCACAAATACCCAGCTTAATTAGAGGATTTTTTATATAGTAAATATATATATATATATATATATATATATATATTTATATAAGGTATAAGAATCTTTATTTTAGAACCCAGTGTGTAAGTGTATAAAGTATGCATATTTCATCAAGGTAAAAATCAAGACTAAATTACTTTTTCAGTCTTTCTTCCTAACCTCAAAATCAAACAAATAATTTCATTTCGACCAAGTATAAGAAATCCTAATTATGATCCTCTTATTCCTTAAAATTAACTTCATTTCTTACAAAAATAAGTCAAATTATTATTTTCCTTTTTAAAAAGTTTTAAGGAAAGGATTTTTTTATATTAGTAAAAACCTAAGTTAGTATGTTAGTAAACCCTCCCCCACCCTTAACTATGCATTGTCCTCAATGTATGAATGAAAGGCAATAATACATGAAAAAGAAGAAAGGGAGGAAAATTGTCACCTCAAGGTCGTGGTTCCGGTGATAGTCTCATTGGGTCAAGCGTTTCTGCCCAATTTAGAAACTGTGAATTTTCATGAAATTCACCTTTCATGTTCTAAATTATTTCTCTCTACTAGTTACACATGTGTTGGGTGGTGCAGTTGGTCATCAGGCTTGCCACACACACACATACACAACACTTGAAGTCCTCGGTTCAACCTGGGCATTTACAATTTTTTGATATTTTATTTCCCAAGACGTTGGAGGGGTGGAAGGCGGCGGAGGTGGAGGGTGGAGGAGGGGCCGGTAGGCAAAGGTGTAGGGGTGGCAAGGGGAGAAGTGGAGGGCAGGGGAGTGGAGGGGCATAGAGTGACAGTGGAGGTGGAAAAGGCAACAAGGAGGGGTGACAAGTGGAAGTGGAGGGGGTGGCGGGCAGGAGGCGACTGGCAGAGGAGGGGGAGGAGGGGGAGGGGGGGATAGAGGGGGTGGCACGGGCCGGGGTCTGGTTGGCCTGGTGTAACGTCCCAATCCCGCGGATACGGAGACGCTACGACGACATATATACGCAGGTCCAAAATACCCTAAGCCTCAGTACAGAGAATAAATACAATATACACAATAATTCTAGCATAAATAAGTATAAGAATACCTGCAGGGTCAGTGATCGTAATAGATATGAAAACATGGATAAATAAGAAAATAGAAACAAATAACAAAGATACCTATGACTCGAAAAGGGTGGCGATCTCAAGATAATGTCTCGGGAAATATCAGGTGCTACGAAATCTCTAAGCTCCAGCCTAGGCACGCAAACCCAGGGTCGTCAGAAAACGGCCTAATGAGTGGTAAAATGAAGTAAGCAGTAATATATATACTATAATAGTACAACCACGGTAATATATAATACATGTCAGGGTAACAATGATACAATATAAATATTCTAAAAATTTGTATATCAATATTATAAGTATGTTATCAGTATCATATCATCATCAATACCTACCATGTTATAACAGTGTTACCGATCAGTACTATAACATCAATACCTTGCATGTTATAACAGTATTACCTCTATAATACTTTATAATACATGATTATAACTATATCAATATCAATTGGGAAGAGTTATATATATGTATCAACTAACTTTATGTTATTATACCATTAATATGTTATTATTGTGAATATGAGTAATAAGATGCATTATTTACTTATACACTGATAATATTAATTGTTTAATTAGCATGTATCGTCTTAGTTGTTTAACATATAATGTTTAAACTAATAATATTAGTAACTTGACGGCATCAGTGGAAAACAATAATAATCTTGCTATTGTATCATGAGTGTACATGAATAGTGTGTCTACGAAGAATAGGTGGAACAGAGTATATGTGTACATGGATAGTGTGTATTTACATGAAGTTCAAGATTTACATGTGACATGGTGATAAATAAAATATCAGGGAATGTAACAAGTATAATTAAACAATAATATACGTGCAACGAGCAAGTTATGTTATTTATACAATAATAACAATTAGTATCCCCTGATATTTTAATCAATCTTTTCCAGTGTCCCCATACCACTGGCAGTTCATACTGGAGCCCGTACCCCAGCTGAATCCATCCGAATAAGGTATACAGGTACCATTATCAGAACGAGAGAGTGACCAAATAGCAAGCGTTCCTGACGTCACCATTGCTGGGTTATTAAATGTATCATGTGTAGGTCTTAATAACTAGTGCACTGAGAATGTCTCCATTATGCCAACATCCCGCGATGTGGGATTCTAGAGGTGGCCACCACGGATTCAAGAGGTGGCCCCCACCATGTATGTGGTGTGGCACTTTGTTCCATATGGCGCTTAGTTCCATACACCATGTGTTGAACGCCAGCATGACTATGCGTATAACGGGAATACAAGATAGCAAGAATACTGAGTCTAGTCAGTAACAATATCTATAATAAGAGTAATGAAGACATCCTCGTCATTCAACACTAGGCGGAGTGAGAATTCTAGAGGTGGCCCCACAGATCAAAAGGTAGCCCCCACCACGTATAGGTGTGATGTGGCATTTTGCTCCGTGTGGCACTTAGTTCCGCACATATTCTGCAGGACGCTGGCATGACTGTACTAATAACAGGTATACCAGAGTACAAGTATGCTAACTTATTAACAATATTTAACAGGACATGAGCAATCCTTGTATTACTGAACAGGATAACGGGAAATGGGAGATGTGGGACTTAAGAAGTAACCCTCACCACACATCGGATATCAATAGCTAACATGTTCAGTAACGATATATATCAATATCAGTAATGGGACAGTCATGTAACAGGAATATCCATGTAACAATAATCTGTGTAACAGGAATACATGAACAATCAAATAATGTATATATGTGAATCCATATAATAGGAAGGTCATATCAGTATTAAAGCTACAGGAAACAGTCATGTCATAGTGTACTGATAATACAAGAACTTGAAACAACAGCATCAGAGTATCCGTGTAACGATTTTCAATGTGATAGCGTGTTCCTGTATCAGTGGTACATGAACATGAAATAATAGTATTCGTATAACAGTATATGTGTAACAATGATACATATACATGAAATGATAGTGTCAAGTGTAACAAGCGAATATATGAAATACAATGTCCAGTGTACTAGAGTGTCCAATGTGCTAGATGATACAAGTACAGACAATAATAATGTTCGTGTAACGGTGGGACAGTATGTGACAATATCCAGTGTACCAATGGTTATCCCGGTGTTGTAACAATATCGTGGTGATATACTTAATATGAATAGGTATCAATCGATATATATATCAGTATTTATTATAACATTTTCAGTATTATTTAACATGATGCATAGTAATTATATTCAATCATCTCTTTTCAAACTCTTCACAACCATTATTTGATATCAATTTATTTATCTAAGATTCCTTTAGTTTACAGTATAATAAGTAATTAACGTGTAGATAATTTATTTATAGTTTATATTAAAGATAAATTATTATCTTATTGAACATATTTAAAGAACTATCATGCATATTCTAATTACAATGATTTATAAATAGTTACAATTTATTAAATAATATTTACAGCGATTTATCGATAATAATATTAAATAAAGTAATTAGTTTCATTCGACATGATAAAAATATGATTTATAAAAGAAAAACATGCATATAACTAATACAGGGATGTAGCTCGTCTCTCTACGATCGCAATGGTTCGAGAATTGTCCAGATTGGACTCCGGACGGTCCAGATATCGCCCGAACACTAGAATCAATAAAATAAGTTAATTATGTAATAAAATGATCTAAAAAGTAAATATTGTAGATAGGCAGGGATTTTTATGAAAATATACCTTTATAATGGTTTGGGTTGTTATCGAGTCGAGTTTGGATCCAACACCCGACCCATATGACTTAAGTGATTTCGGTTATAGGGTAATGGGTTTATGGGTTATAAGGTATAGGTTAATGGGTCTTGGGTTTTAGCTAATAGGTGTGGGTTAATAGGTTTGACTTGTTGGGTTTAGATCCACACACACACACACACACACACACACACACACACACACACAGAGGCGGGGCCGGCGGCCTGGCCGAAGGTGGAGTGCGGCCGCGGCAAGCCGCAGACGGAGTGCGGCGGCGGCCTCGACAGAGGTGAAAAGGATAGAGATGTGAGAAGAAAAGAAGGAGATGGTAGAGATGAGGATTTTGGGGGAATTTCATGGTGATGGAGGTTGGAGGTTGGAGGAATTGGTTGGCGATGTTGTTGAAGAAGATGGCAGAGGTGATTGTGGGAGTGGTGAATGTGGTGGTGAATGTGGTGGTGGTGTTGTGGGCAGTAGTGATTTGGTGGAGGAAAAATGGTGATGGATTTAATTGAAGGTGGAAGAAGTGAAGAAGAGATGAAATGATGGAAGGAGAAGTGGTGGAGAGTGGTGGTTATGGTGGCTTGCTGGCGTGGGTTTGTCGGAGTTGGAAACGTCATGGGGAGCTCTGGCCAGTGGTGAAGCACAACCAGATTCAGGGAGAGGAGAAGAGAGTTGGGAGAGAGAGGAGAAGTGGAGAGAGCTTCAATTGGGTGGCGAGAGAGAGAGAGAGAGAGATTTTAATTAAGGGAAAGAGAGAAGGTTGATAGCTTGATGGAGAAGAAAGGGGGAGTTGGAGGTGGTCGGCTGAGAAAGTCGGTGGGGAATAATGAAGAAGATTAGGGAAAGAAAAGGAAGAAGAAATTAAAAAGGGATTTTATAATATTATTTAATTAGTAATATTTAAGTCAGATCAAAATTTGACTAGTTCTGAACGGTTCCTAAAAATTCTATGAAATAGAGAATATCATACAGAGGAATAATTTGAGATTTAAGAAATTCAGCCTGATTTTCAAATTAAAAATCCTAGAATGTATCGCTGATATTGGTCGACACCTGTTTAGTTGAATTTTTTATTAATTCAAAAAAATCCCCAAAAATATGGTTTTGAAGAAAATATGATTTTGAAGAATAATTTGAAAGCAGATTTCAGAAACTCAACTCCGTTTGTGAACTAAACGATTATCGTCATCGGTCGACACCGACTTCGGAGATTTTTCAAAATAATCCAGAAAAATTTTAGAAAATTTAAAAAATCTAAAATATTGAAAAATAATATCTGAAACTAAAACCGGTTCAATCGGACTACCGGGAAAGTCAAATCATTTGCATGCCATATCGAATATTGATACAATGACACGTACATCTAGGATCGGGGGTGACACCCAGGCCCGGGGCTGGCACGGCATGCCCGTGCCATGGGCCGCTTTACCCAAACCTGGGTCTGGCCCATGAGGGAGCCGAGACCGAGCTGGATCTGGCTCGGGTACCACCCGGGCCGGGCCGGGCCCAGCCCATACCCAAGAGAGTCGTGCACGTGCGGGTTGTTGGGCTGGCCCGGTCCTGTGGACATCCCTAATTAAGGATGACCTCCACTCTTAAACTAGAATCACCATGTCTTTTTTTTACCGAATCAGTCCATGTTTAATATGATCTACTCCTAATCCTAGCCACTCCTACACTCACATGTGCCCAGAGATCAAATAAATAGTTTCAGTGAAAGCCTTACCTGGTTAGCGTGAAGAAATCAATAAATGTACGAATGGTCTCTCTTCTGAGCTAGACATGACATCTTACGCTGAAATTATTGGGCTTTACATGAGGTCCAATTTCAAAAACTATATTCTGCCGGATACGCTTTGGGATCAGCTTTGGCAACTAAATTTTCACATGCTTGCGGTAAATAATCTAGCCAACGAAACAACTTAAAAAATAAGAAAATATCTTTAAAATTACTAGTAAAGTTCAACAAACCAAAATATTATTAACTTTTAACACAATCTAGTAGAGCAAATATATAAGTACCTATTAGTAACTTAGACATTCATTGTTAAAGGTAATTGAAGCCTCAAAACTGATAGTAGCCTGTCGGCATAGAATCATGGTTTCAAATATTGGCAAATTCTAATTATATCGACAAAATCGTATCAAATTTTAAGGTGCCTAATACGATATTAACACTGATATGAGGGCCGATATTACCGATATTGATGGTATCTGTACAAATTATCATTGGCTAATACCGATTCAATACCAAGATTTTAAACCATGAAAAAGATATTCGTGCATGCTTTTCAAGGTGAAGCATCATAGAGTGGTACAAGTCCAGGCTTGACAGTGTCGATGCTCATAATTGTTTCCATGAAATAAGTTTGATGTGGGATGTAATCATCAACCTATCATATTGATGCAAAAACATAAACATATATAAAAATAAAAACAACAACATGCAAAATAGTAAGCAACAACCTATTAATATTCATACATATAACATGATCAAACAAAAGAATGTCTTAACATATCTATAAATGATGACAAAAATATTACAAATCCAACACAACATCATATCACAAAAGGAACAAACAAAAGAAATTCTTCAAAGCTATAAAACAGGGATCCTAACCTTCTGTAAGTCATTTCCTTCAAGTGGTGCTGCCCCCTGCATCAGAAACCCTCTTCTATGTAGAATTTTGATCTTCTATATACACACGACAGGCACAAGCAGCAAACGAGAGAACGACCTTTACAACATGACGCTGCACAACAGCTCACAACATATTACAACCACCCAACGCCAAAACCTTCCTACTCCTGACACTGCACACACTACTTCACCTTTATCTCATCTTTACCTTCTGCAGACATTGTCTTCGAGCTTGGTGACTTCCCTACAATTGCCTTCTTTACCTTCACAATTGACTGCTTCACCTTTGAAAATATGTTGCTTGATTGGCGTTGAGAGGACTTGGCAGGAGCCTCTGCTTTAGGAGCTTCACCTGCATCTTTTGCTGACTCGGCTGGAGTTTTCTCGTCATCTTTTTCAGTCTTTTCACCAACCGAGTTATCAGCTTCAACATCAATATCTCTGGAGGTTTCAATCAAAGTGGCTTTTTCACCTTCCAAGCTTTCATCCTTCTTTTCCTCAACACCTTCAGAAGCTCTCTCCCCCTCAGATGAGACTTTAGGGACTACAGCAGTAGCATCCAGATCTTTCGAGGAGTCAACAGAACCTTCTGCAATTGCTTCCTTCTTGTCCTCAACCTTTTCACCACCAGGCCCTTCTGATGGGACTTCATTAACTTGAGTAGCAGCATCAGCTTTGGTTGTGTCGCCCATAGTTGGTTTTCCAGATAAAACCGCCTTCTCTTGCATTTCTTCTTCAGCTTCGACTTCTGGCTTCACAAGACTTTCAATAGATTCAACAGCAGGTTTGGTATCACTTTCCCCTGCAGTTGCAAAAGCATTCTTATCACCTTTGGCCGATTCCAGTACATTAGGAACCTCTTCAGTAACAGTAGCTTCTTCAACTTCTTTGAGCTCCTTAACTGGAGCAGCAGTGTCTGCACTTTCAGATACAACAGCCTCTGGGACATTATCAGATACTTCTTCTAGTTTGTGTGAGTCAGTGACCAGTAGTTCCTCAGTGTTCTGCTCCAGCTTAGTTGAGACTGCTTCACTCTGGGATGTCTCCGCAATTTCACTTACACCTGTGGGTGAAACATCATCTGCTGCATCAGGGGAAGGCTCTGTAACAGCAGAAACTGTTGGTGGTTCTGTTTCTTTTCTTTCTGTTTCTGACACAGCAGAAGCCTGTGGAAGTTCTACAGTAGTCACTAGCTCCGCTGCAGCTTCTGGATTAGTATTCACTTCTTCGGCTGCTGCTTCTGGAATAGTATTCACTTTTTCAGCTGCTGCTTCTGGAACTGCTGGCTCTTTCGCTTTATCTGATACCGATTCTTGCACTAAAGTTGCCTCTGAATCTTCTACCGATGCTTCTATTGATGGTTTTGGAGGTTCAGGAGGATCAGTTACATCAACTTGGCTCTCCAGTTCCTTCTCAACAGCTTCAACTGCTGGCTCCACTGTAGCAGAGGAGTCAGCTTCCTCTTTAGATTCTGCAGGTGAAGAGTCAGCTTCCTGCTTAGATGTTTCCTCTTGCTCTATTGCATCACTGGCAAATGCTTCAGAAGCTTTCTCATCTTCTGCTTCTTTATTCACCTCCTCCATCACAGGCTCACTCTTCTCATCTTCCTGCTTTTCCTCTGGTACTACTGCCGCTTCTGATTCAGTTGCAGATGCTTCTACATCTGCTGAATCATCCACTTTGATTTTTTCCTCATCTTTTCCCTCAAGATCTTTGGACTCAGGGAAACTCTCCTTCTCGACGTCTTTTATATCATTGATCAATTTCACATCTTCAACATGCTGAAAAATATGAAAACTAGTTAAACATGAATTGAACACTTACATAAAGATAAATAATGAAAGATGATTAGCGCATAATAAATGATTTAATGACAGTAAGCTACAGATCACTATAATTATTCTAAATTGAAGATCTATCATCGTCATTGTCATCTGTAATTTAAGTTTATCCTATCAAAATGGATTGTCCATAAAGCATGAGTTTAGGTCGAGAAAGATCTAGAAAAGTTTAGCCAAGTTTTTATGACCAGCTACCATTTTGATGTCAACCCCCTATAAGAACTTACTTAAGATTCCTTGACATATCAGAGTAGATATGTGAACAATCTTTTGCATGACTCACAAGCATACCTAATTTGAAAAAAAAAAAAAAAAAACAAAAACAAAAACAAGTTTGGTATTCAGTAAAACAAAAGAAGGAAAAGTACAAGGAAGAAATAGTGGAACATGAGAAATATGTCTGAAGAAATATGACAAAAGACAGGCCATTACATAACAACACTAAGCCATCATAAGCCCTTAGGGAAGGAAGTTCTACACATAGGAGATTAAGAATATAAAGCCAGAAATTGACACTGGCATTAAGAAGGAAATTACTCAAGGTTTGAGCCTCAGGTATCTAAAATAGCAAGGAAATAAAAAGAAAATGGTAGACTAAAGAATCAGATTCTAGTCATAATGCCTCCGCATGACTTAACATTTCGGAAAATGGAAGATATTTGCGAGGGCAGTATAAATTTTACACAGGCACTTTTTCATCCCCCTAATTTCTTCACTATTGCACATGTTTGATTGAATCTAAAACTATCCTTTCATGAGCATGATACACGAATGTTTGCTGTTTTCATTCAGGATCATCCATAAAAGGAAGAAGACTCCAAGGTCATTATTCAAAACGAAAGTAACTTATGCTTGTTTGTGATTACATAAAGCAAGTACAACATTTGGAAACTCGTTGGCTTTGCAATTAAGTTTGCTTTCCGGTAATTTCTGAAATCAAATTTCTCAGCTCTAAAATACCAAACTGAGGCCTGTTTGGCCATCGTTCACAATTTAATAAATTGCAGTTTTCCACCCACAAAAATTGGGCTCAGGTTCAGCTTACAAAAATCCAGGCAGACTGTCCTCTCCTTCTTATCTCTCTAACTCCTCTTTCCCTTCTCATAGAACCTAGCATTTTCCCTCCCCCTTGTCAGTTGACTCCAGCTTGAAGACAACTCCATTTTTCATCCAAATGGGCCATAAATTTGATGGAACTACAGTTTAGAAAACTGGACTTGTAGAATTATAGACTACAGTTTGGAAACCTCTAATGACAAGTAAACATAGAAAAATTAAAAGCAAGTTAAGATCTTAGAAGTTCAATTTGATGACCCTAAGTCGCCACGTAGAAACAGAACTTAATCAATTGTATACAATAAACCTTTCTCCCCTCTAGAAACAATACTTGCTCTCACAGGATTTTAACCAAGCACTCAGCAGTCATAAAAGATACTCAACACGCACAAACATAGAAATTATTAATTAAGACGTCCCTTAAAAGAAATATGAAGCACAATCTAAGAAAGAGGAAGAGATTTTCTTTTTTGATAGACACAAAGAAAGTAGGAAGACGAGATTGCCATGGTGAATTTCAAGTGAGTGTTGTTCCAATCCTATTTCCAATCATAAAAACAACAAAAAGCTAAGATCTCTCTTCACTAATAGAGTAACTAAGGTCAGTCTGTTTTCTTTCCATCATTCACGACTCAAACAAAAAAAAAACAAAAAAATGGACGAGAGAGACTGTAATGAAAAATCTCAAGTGGGTGTTACTCCAAATCTCAACTACTATCCAAAAAGCACAAAAAGCTTGAATCTTTTCGTGTTTAATCCATCTAAAAGCATCAACTTTCCATCAATCTCAAACAACCAACCACCTCAGTTCCAATCAAATAAAGCAAGAGAGTAAACAGAACAAAGTAAAGCAATAACACAAGTAAACCAACAGGTTAGTTTCTACATACCCCTTCAGCTGTTTGATCTGTTACCAAAGCCCCAGTCGCCATGGATTAGAGAGAGAGAGAGAGAGAGAGTTTAGAGCTCTCTTGTGGTGTAGTAATAATTTTATGATACAATACAAGAGCTCCTAAAAGTCTGAATAGGAAAGATTACACAAGAATGAGCTGGAATGAGTGGATACCCATGAGAGTGCTAATGCTACAAAATAATAAGACAGGAAAACAAAAAGAATTTTAAAAAAAAAGCAATTGTTTAAAAAAAATCTCTTTTTTAATTTAATTTCAAGAAAAGACCTCTTTGAAATTTAATTATAAGAATCAACTTCTGACAAGCCATGTAGGCGTTGAGTAGTTTCGTCTCGCCTAGTGACGCTGAGCGCCGTGAGATATCAATTTTTTGGTCTAGATTTGGCGAACTCGGACTTAAGCTAAACATAAATGCTAGGTCTAAGCTTAACAAATCCAAACGTAAAATAGAACACAATTTTAGGTTCGAGTTTGGTGAATTCAGACCTAAAATTTAGTGCATTTTTGCTCCAGGTTTGTGAAACCCGGAGATAATATTAATGTTACATGTGTCCAGGCTTGAGAGGAAAATTGAACCCGGTCTAGAGACCAGACCAACTAGCTTTTTATCTCTGAACTCAATGGGCTTACGTTCTGACTTGGCGAACCCGAATTTAAGATTTTACTTGCGAGTATCACCATCCAAGGTAAGTAATAGTGTTTTTGACCTAACTTGACTTGATTTTACTTCTTTTTTTTACACTCTCTCGGCCCTAGCCAGATCCCGAGCTCGACCCCCATCATGGTTATCTTCCTCATCAGCTCACCCGCACCCGATACCGACCAGCATCGTCTCGCCGCCCGTCGTCTCAACTTCTGATCCTGACCCTTCCCCGGCAGCCAGCCTGCTCCAGAACCCGACTCCGTAAGCTGCAAGGTTGTTGATCTCTTCCTCCACTTGCTGCCAACCTTCAGGTTCTACTCTTCTAGTTATCTCTCTTCTCTGTCTCTCCCCCCCCTTCTTTGACGAAAAATGTCACTAAACCCTTTCTTTTCCTCAATTGTCTCTAAGTTTATATTGTAAAATTTAAAAAGCCCTACAGCACAAAGAGAGAGATTCATTGCAATTGTACACTTCTTAATAATTTATCTCCAATTTTCAGTTTTATTTACTTTCTTTATTCTTTTATGTTTTAATTAGATTATTTGAATTATGAAGCTAATTGAGAAAATATAGATTTTTGTTCTTAACTGAGAAATTGGAAGAAGTTTTGAATAATCTTCAATTGTAGATTCATGTAGATTTGTATTACTAATTGAGAAATTTGGAAGTATTTTTCAATTGTGAATTATATGCAAATTTGAACGTATTTCTCAATTCTTTTTTGTTATCACGAAATGGTGTGCTATAGGTGGAATACGGATAAGACTTATGATACAATACCACAGAGACTTACAGTTTTTCAGAAATAAGTTTGATGTGTTGGACGAGTCTGCGGTAACTTAGGAGCCATGTACAGACACGATCCTACATAATTTAACTTCAATATGCACAAGTGGATCTCAGATATGACGGACTAAGACATAAATTATTTGTTTTGAGATTGTTGAGATGCATGATCCACGTGCCCTTCGACGGATTGGATTTAGTCAGCATATCTTCAATCTAGTCCCGAGATTGGCCTATACAAACCGCAATTAAAAACGTCGATGTGATTTGAGGCAGGAGCACAACGCATATATAAGCCATTGGGACGATCGAGTGAATCAAATTTAAAATCAAAATATCCCTATACACTTTTAGCGGAGATATATGTTGGTATTGGAGGATCACTCGTCGTTGAATTATTCAGCGTGTTGATCCACCTACAACTTACATGCTCAATGCTCCCTATGAGCGACAATTGGTAATATCTTAAGAAAATTCAGATTAAATATTAAATATGTAATATGTTCTTCTAGTTATGTCTATTTTTCATTATAGGTTATTGGATTAATCCATGTAGACAACATGGTTTATCAGGCATTGATTGATGATTCTTAGAGGATTTCGATATTGCATGGGATGACTAGATTCATCAGGAATCTTTTAGGGGGACGCTGATTTGCCCGTCCAACAGATGCGCCAAGTCCCATCATAGCTTTACATGATCCCAGCGACATCCGCCTGATCCGGAGCACAAGGATGTAGAGGATAAGGTGGAACCTTCTCAATTAGCTCCTACACGGCATACACGATAATAATAAGCCTAGACCATGTTACGCCTCGCTTCCCAAAATACGTGGAAACGGAGTCGCGACAAAGGTCGGCGACATATGTACGGGAGAAAAATATCCCACGCACATCCGCTAAACCTAAAGTAACATGAACAAGTTATAAGATCTACTAGGATAAATCAATATCACTGCAATATGATATATAAATATCTAACACAATGATAGCAGATGAATAAAGAAAAAAAATGGCAACAAGATGCGATATAGATAGAATTAGAAAATAACATGAACAAAAGAGTAGGAATACCGATAATCAAGGAGAGAGGGATTCCAACTTCTCGTAACGCATGTAATCCTCTCCAAATATCTGATCAGCAATAAATAGCCACAAATCTGGATTTGCAAATCCAGGAAGTCAACTCCTAGTGAATGTGTAAGAATAAACTGAAAAGTGTACGTGCATATAACATGTAAGCATATTAAAGAAAATATATATATAATGGAATAAGAATACATAAATAAAGTAAATAAATAGTAAGGTGGATATCACACAATAGAGTATGTGTCCAGTCAGGGTATCCTATCAGGTATCTATCACAATCTATATATCGAGCGGGTAGAGTCAGCCAGTACTAGAGTCAGATGTCCAATCATGTCGGGTGCAACATCGGGTGTTCAACATGTTGGCCCAAAAGGTTACACTCTCCATTTGTTTAGAGTTTTGATGATAACAAAACCAATAAAAGCTATTTGGTACTAATAAGTTTGTTTAAGATAAGTTTCAGGTTAGTACCATATTTGGAGGCCATTGCTTAGCTTTTGGAAGAACTTCTAGGTTCATGAAGCAAAGAAGGCGTTTTGCACATCTAGGAAGGAACATAGAAGAGAAGGCTCTAGTAAGGCACTGCATGGCTCAAGACTTCAAGATTGCTCAAGATAATTCATTAGATTTGTTTCTAGTTTTATAGTTTTGTTAAAGAATAGTGAATAGGTTTGAAGCTCTATCACACACGTTTTTGCGCACATCTTATTTCCAAAAATATTTCCTATAATATGTACAAAATATTTTAATATACAATCTTCTGTTTACAAACTCATTATTATATTTTATACTTATCCCTATTCAAAAATATTTTATTAAAAATCAAAACATCTTCAAAATTCTATTTTTGTTTTGGCCTTTGACCTGAGCCGGTCGACCGTCCAGTCGGCCGACCCTGTGTCAGGTCAAGCCGGTCGACCGACCCAGTCGACCGAGGTTCTGGCAGCAGTGCGTATCCGTGTGCATGTGTCACGGTCGACCGGGCGGTCGACCGGAACCTGCCTGACTGTAAAACACTTGCTCTCTGTATATTTCGGTCGACCGGGCGGTCGACCGAGAGCCGGCAACGGCTCTTATTTTTGAACTTCGGTCGACCGACCAGTCGACCGAGATAGCCATTTGAACAGTAACGGCTATAATTTTAAACATGTTTTATTTTGTCTTTTTCTCCCTAATAAGTGTTTAAATGTTATTTGCTGACCCTAATACTTCCTTATTGGCCTTAAGTATGTTTTATCTCTAAACCCTAACCCTCTACTATAAATAGGGGTGTTTGGGGAGAGATTCACTACTAGAAAATTTTGCAAAAATTTCAAAAGTTTAAGGCATTCAAAAGAGTTTGGTTTCTTAGTTTTTGTGCTGAAATTCTCTCTCATTTTCTGAAGTGTTTTCAAGAACTCTTTGATTTCTTTTTCTTTTCTCCTTACACACAAGAGCTTCATTCCTACTCATTGTTCTACAAGGATTATTGTAAGGAAAGAGAGTTTTGCAAAAGAGAGTTTGTGGTCTTTTGACTACCAAGAGAAAACTTGTACTTGTGATTGTGGAGTTGGGTACTCCGGTGTATTTGTAACATCTTTGTGAAGTTATAGTGGTTAGAAATCCTTCTGGGGAAGGCGGGGACGTAGAGCTGGGTGCTCGAAGCTCGGAAAAATTCTCAGTGTTTGCGTTTGGTTTACTTGCTCTTACTTCTTGCTTTACTTTCATTGCTCTTATTACTTGCTCTCAATCTTCATTGCAATATTCATTTGTTTTCATTCATCTGTTCAATCATAGTCCCATACAACAAGGTTGCATTGCGCACCTCTAACTCATTTCAAGAGGAATCAGGAGGAAGGAGTTCAGAACCCTTTACGGGGCATTCGGCTCTTAGTCTTGTTTTGGGCGATTGTTGCATCATATTTTTAAATTGTGCATTGATTAGCATTATCACCTATTCACCCCCCTCTAGGTGATTTTCAATTGGTATCAGAGCTTGGACTCTAGGTTTGGCTTAACATCCTTAGAGAGATCCTTAAAATTTGCTAATCAAACATTTGCATTCATCCATTCATTCACTAGTAAACATGGCCGATAATATCAAAACCCCTCCTAAATTTGATGGACTTAATTTTCCTATTTGGAAGGTTAGGATGACTATCTTTTTGCAATCTTTAGGTAGCTTAGTAGCTAAATCCTTGACCAAACCCTATGTAGTACCCGATAGTGATGAGAGCACATGGACCGACTTTACCTTTAGAGAATATGAGGCTAACTCCAAGGCCCAAAATTTCCTTCTAACCGCCTTGAATGAGGACGACCTTATACGGGTAATACATTGTCAATCTGCCTATGAGATTTGGCAACATTTGTTGGTCACACACGAGGGGACTTCACAAGTTAAGAGAGCTAAGATAGATCTCTTAAGGTCCCAATATGAATCTTTTAAAATGATTGATGATGAAACCATTGATTGCATGATTACAAGGTTTACTAATATCACCAATACTCTTTCCTCTTTAGGTGATGATATCTCCAATGACCAAAAGGTGCGAAAAGTGATTCGGGCTCTTCCTTCATCATGGGAGATAAAGGCCACCACCTTGAAAGAATTGAACGACAAGGATGAAATGGACCTCATTAGTCTCATTGGGAACTTAAAAACCCATGAATGGAAAAGAAGGCAAGAGAAGAGGTCGCTCCGCTAAAGAAGAAGTCCATAGCCTTCAAATCTTCATCCACTCTTGAGGACGATGAAGAAGATGAAGAAGAAGATGAGGAGCTCTCCCTTCTTGTGCGAAATGTCAAAAGGATGTACCGAAGAACAAGCTCAACTTCCGAAGAAAATTTGAAGGTAAAGAGGAGAGAAGAATTATTTGCTACAATTACCGAAAGCCCGGACATATCATGGCGGATTGCCCGGAGTTCAAGAAGAAGATGACTTCCTCCTTCAAGCCAAAGAAACCGGTTGAAAAGAAAGACTACAAAGCCACATGGGATTCGGAAAGCGAATCCGAAGACGAGGTGGACACGGCGAACATGTATTTCATGGCAAATACACCAAAGGTAACCCCACAACCTCTTGATGAAGATGATGAATTAAGCAAAGAAGTTATTGTACATGCTTTTGTTGAACTCTCCGAAACCTATGATAATAAAAAGATTGAATGCTCTAAATTAGAAAAGGAAGTTGCTTTTCTTAAAAATCAACTTTCTATTGTTTCTAGAGAAAAAGATGAAATTTCTTCCAATCTCATTTCTACTCAAAATGAATTTAGTGCTTACAAAGTTGCATGTAAAGCAAAATTTCCTAAGATTGATGAAAAAGAAATTTCTTCATTAAAAACTAAAATGGTTGATTTTGAAAAAGTCTTGAAAGATTGTGCTTTTAACACAAAGAAACTTGAAGAAAAGTTTTCTAAAAAGCACACCTCTCATGCTAAAGATCCTCATATTAAGATTCCCCATGCTCACACTACACACCACACTCATGCTAAATCCACACATGCTCACAAATCTCACACTCACTATGCTTTTAAATATGGTAGAGTACATAGATGTACTTATTGTGGTAAAAATAGACATTTGGCTAAGTTTTGTTATGACCAAGTAAATAGATCAAATAATCTTGTTTGGGTTCATGGCACTAACCTTTTAAGACCCAAGAAAATGTGGGTACCAAAATCAAGTCCTAAATTGTTTGATGTAGGTACACACCAAGGCTCCAAGACGTAAGGAGCGGTGGTACCTTGATAGTGGTTGTTCAAGACACATGACATGGGACATCAATAACTTTACAACTCTATCAAGGTACATGGAAGGTGGCACCGTCACCTTCGGGGATGACTCCAAAGGCACTATCATCGTATAGGTAACATTCAAATTGGTGCATCTCCTATTATAGAAAATGTTGTTCTTGTTGATAGTTTGAAACATAATTTGCTTAGCATTAGTCAACTTTGTGACCGTAGACTTAAAGTTATTTTTGATGATTCTTCTTGCAAGATTTTTGATGTTAAAACCAATGATTGTATTCTCACCGATTTTCGTGACAATAATGTTTATATCATTGACATGCTTAATATGGATTGTTCTACTAAATGCTTGAATGCTTTTGATGAGAATTCTTGGCTTTGGCATAGAAGATTAGGACATGCATCTTTTGACCATCTTTCTAGGATTAATTCTAAGGAATTGGTGAAGGGTATACCTTACTTGAAGTTTGAGAAAGACCGCATTTATGGTGAGTGCCAACTAGGGAAACAAACCAAGTCTTCCTTCAAACCAATCAAGGATATCATGTCAACTAGGCCATTAGAATTAATTCATATGGATCTTTTTGGACCAACTAAAACTAAGAGCTTAAATGGTAGTAGATTTGCATTTATTTTAGTTGATGATTTTTTCTGCTTCACTTGGGTTTTCTTTTTGGAACACAAAGATCAAACTTTTTCTCATTTCAAAGTTTTTCGAAAAAGGATTGAAAAAGAAAAAGGCTTTTCGATTTTGAGAATAAGGAGTGATAGAGGTGGTGAGTTTGTTAACCAACTCTTCATGACTTATTGTGATGAAAAGGGAATCAAGCATGAAATGTCATGTCCTAGAACTCCACAACAAAATGGAGTTGTAGAAAGGAAAAACAGAACACTTCAAGAGATGTAGGACCATGATAAGTGAATATGACCTTCCTCAATATTTATGGGCCGAGGCCGTAAACACCGCATGCTATATTTCAAATCATATTTATTTGTGTAAAAATTCTTCCAAAACATCTTTTGAAATGTATCATTCTAGAAAACCTAATGTTGCATATTTCAAAGTTTTTGGATGCAAGTGTTTTGTTTTGAATACTAAAGATAACTTGGGTAAATTTGATGCTAAGGCTTATGAAGCTATCTTTGTTGGATACTCTACTACTAGTAAAGCTTATAGAGTATTCAATAGATCTTCCCTTACCATTAAAGAATCCATGCATGTTAAATTTGAAGAATCTAATGTGGTTGTTGAGAATGTTGTAGAGATTGACCTATTAGGTGAAGACATGGAGAGACTATCCTTGAAGGACTCACCCGCTCAAGATGATAAGCAAGAACCAATTGGTGACGTTCAAGAGGATAAAGAGGAAAGCCCTCAACCGCTCCCTAAAGATTGGAGATACGCTACAAACCACCCCAAGGAACTCATCTTAGGTGATGTCTCTAAAGGGGTAACAACTCGCTCCAAGCTCCATGACTTATGTGGTAACTTTGCTTTCATTTCTCATTTTGAACCCAAAAGCATCCTCGAAGCCGAGGCGGACTCATATTGGTTGCTAGCCATGCAAGAGGAACTCAATCAATTTGAGCGCAACCAAGTTTGGCACCTTGTTCCTAGGCCCCACGATAGACCAATAATTGGTACTAAGTGGATCTTTAGGAATAAGATGGATGAATCCGAAAATGTGATTAGGAATAAGGCTAGGTTAGTGGCCTAAGGTTACACTCAAGTTGAGGGAATTGACTTTGAGGAGACCTTTGCACCCGCAGCACGGCTTGAAGCCATACGGATGACACTAGCTTTTGCATCTTTCAAAAATTTTAAACTTTTTCAAATGGATGTGAAAAGTGCATTTTTGAATGGTTTTATAAATGAAGAAGTTTATGTTGAACAACCTCCCGGTTTTGTTGATCATGTTCATCCTAATTTTGTTTTTAAACTTGATAAAGCTTTGTATGGATTGAAACAAGCTCTAAGAGCTTAGTATGAAAGGCTTTCTAGTTTTCTCATTTCAAATGATTTTGTTAAAGGCAAAGTAGACACAACTCTTTTTACTAAGCATGTTGATAATGACATTTTAATTTTGCAAATTTATGTTGATGATATAATTTTTGGATCTTCTAATGAGTTTTTATGCAAGGAGTTTGAAAAGGTTATGCAATGTGAGTTTGAAATGTCTTCCATGGGTGAATTGAATTTCTTTCTTAGACTCCAAATCAAGCAATTGCAAGATGGAAACTTCATATGTCAAGCCAAGTGTACGCAAAGGAACTCGTAAAGAAGTTTGGACTTGAAGACTCTAAAGTTTGCAACACTCCCATGGCAACTACAACCAAGCTTGATAAGGATGACCAAGGTAAAAATGTTGATATTAAATTGTATAGAAGCATGATAGGTAGTCTTTTGTATTTGACGGCAAGTAGGTCGGACATAATGTTTAGTGTGTGTCTTTGTGCTAGATTTCAATCGTGTCCCAAAGAGTCCCATCTTATTGCGGTAAAACGCATTATTCGTTATATTAAGGGCACAATTGGAATGGGTCTTTGGTATCCGAAAATCAGAGATTTCTCAATGACGAGTTATTCGGATGCCGACTATGCGGGTTGTAGAGTAGATAAAAGAGTACTAGTGGGACATGTCAATTTCTTGGTAATTGTCTTGTTTCATGGTCCTCTAGGAAACAAAATTCCGTAGCTCTCTCAACCGCCGAGGCGGAGTATGTTGCCGCGGGGGCTTGTTGTGCACAAGTCCTTTGGATGAAACATACTCTCCTTGATTATGATTTGCATTATAACCATATAAAAATATTTTGTGATAATACTAGTACTATACATATGACTAAGAATGCAAATCAACATAGTAAGACCAAGCACATTGAGATTAGATATCACTTTCTTAGAGATCATTTTGAGAAAGGAGATATAGATATTGATTATGTTTCCACGGATTTGCAACTAGCCGATATTTTCACTAAACCACTTGATTTTGCTAGATTTTCCTTTATTTGTGGTGAACTTAATGTTTGTGTTATTGAATAAACATTTTTTTTAACCCTTTTTGATGTATGACAAAAAGGGGGAGAATGAGTTTATGTATGGAAATATGAATTCATATGGGTTTTGGTTCCATATGAGTTTATATATGTTTTTAGTTTTTGATGTGTTTTCATGAATTCTTGTAATTTGAGTTTAAGTGTTTTGCAAGTGTTTTATATCTCATGGTGTTTATGGTTTTTGGTTTCATGATGTTTACTTGCAAATTACAAAGTATATTGTTTTTCCTTGTTTAATATAGCATAATTTGAGGGTGTAACGCCCCGATCATGTAGGTACGGGGACGTTATGGCGACGTACATACGCGAGGTGAAGACAACCTCACGCGTACGTTAAGCCTCAGTACAGGGAATCACCTCCATAGACATAATGGTTTCAAGAGGAAATAAGTACAAGAATACCTGCAGAAAGGGGGTTAGTGATCATAACAGATATAAAAATAGGGATAAATGAGATAACAGAAATAAATTACCAAGATACCTATAAAGAGTCTCGATGAGGAATCTCCTATGTGACTCCAAGGCACTATCTGATAATACGGTAGCTCGGATCTCCAACCTGGGCATGCAAACCCAGGGTCGTCAGAAATCGACCTAGTGAGTGGTAAAATGAAGGAGGCAATAATATGTACTATAGTAATACAAGCACAATAATAATAGATAATACATGTTGTTGTAATAGTGACACCATATCCTAAGCATATAATATGCATATAAGTAGCAGCAAAAGTATCTAAACATGAATGATATAAGCATGTCATCTTTTAATACCATCACTACCTAGCCGGTTATCATCTGGTCATGTCTTTAGGCGTGTCCGGTTTATATCATAAATACTGTCGTCTAGTGGTGACGTGATAGCAGTGACCATACAGGTGGGCATATGCAATATGAACATACAGGTGGGCATATGAAAACAGAATAGATGCAATACAGAACATGCGTAGTATGCCATCACAAAAAGAGTAACATGTACCAGGCAAAGTAACAGATATACATGTACATGAGTAGGATGCCACCACAGAATGTATAGCATGAAACAGGTAAGGTAACAACATATACAGGGAACATGATAACGATGAAATGATCAGGTACAGGAACATGTACAACTAAACAATAGAAAACATGTATCAGGCAAGTCATGTTATTTATACAATAGTAGCATTTATACAATAGTAGCAATCAGTGCCACCTGATATTATAATCAATCTCTTCAAGTGTTCCATACCACTGGCAGTTCATACTGGAGCCCGCACTCCAGTCGAACCCATCAGGACATGGCCTACGGGTATCATTATCCAAACGAGAGAGTGACCAAATAACAAGTGTTCCCGACGTCACTATTGTGTATACTGTTTTATTATGTTAATTGGAAACCCATGGTCGAGGAGTTCTTATCGGTTAAGTGTATCCCGTGTATACCCGGGATCACGGCCTTTATCAAACCCCTGGCTGCTAAGACCAGAGCCCTCCGCTAAGAGGGGAACAATAATCAAGTAACGAGAGCTCATGGAGCAATTGGTAGGTAGCACTACCATCCCCTGCAGTGGGAGAGCAATATGGATCCAGTACATCACCCGATAAGATCTAATCAACCGTCGAGTCTCCCCCATACCCCAGTTAAATTTATGATCTGATATGTCAAGTATACAATGAATAAATACAGTACATGATACGGGTAACATGATAACTGGACCAGAGCTCTGTTGATAGCATAGAACAATATAACGAGAAACGAGAACAATATAACAGAAACAATATAACGGGAAACGGGAACAATAGCTGTGAGATTCCACATATCTCATATCAACAGCTCTCATGTCCAGTAACGGGAATATCCATATCAGTAATAGGAAACAATCATATAACATGAATACGGTAACATGGAACAATAATACATGTAATCTGAGCGGGAATCCATATGACAAAAATAAAGAAACCATACATGCATGTGTAACAGTGATATGCCGAGAATTCATGTAACGATGATAATTCTATATTTCATAACGATATCCGTGAAGTGGTGCATTTATATATATATATCGGTGTGACATGAATACGACATAAGAGTGTGACGTGTCATAGTATCTGTGCAACATGTACATGTAATAACAGTGGTCAGTGTCGAATATCTAGTACGGTGAACGACAGTATCCGTGTAATGCTGTACTCATCCGTGTACTAGTAAAACATAGATGAGTAGCCATAATCCGTGTAACATGTCTGCGTTGTACTAGTACATATAATAACAGTGGTCCGTGTATCATGTAATACCATGTCATGTGAAGTACAGTAACGGCATCTCGCATGCATGTCTGGTGACAGTGTCGTGTCATAGTGTATCTGTGAATCAGTATACGTGTAACGTAACTGTGCTACAATACATGTCAAGAATACGGTGATATAGTGGCCCGAGTGTCAGTGGCTGTGCAGGTTGTCTATGTCAGTATTTATTGTTATGATTATTCAATCAGGAATTACCTACCAATCTTCTAGGTTATTCCTATTACAATGTCTGTCCAGTCATTACCAGTTAATACTTCATAGTTACCGTCTTTTAGCCATAATCAAGATATCTCACTCAATGTCACTAAACATAATAAAATATAATTTATAAAAGAAAAACACTCACAAACTAGCCATGAGCACGTAGCTCTCTTTCCCACGATCGCAACGGATCCAGAATCGTCCAAATCGGAGTCCGGATGCTCCAGTTATCGCCCGAAGACTAAATCAGAACAAAAAGGGTTAAATATGTAAATAAAAATATTTCAAATGCAAATACGAAAAAGTACCAGGGGTTTTCTGTAAAATTACCTTTATTGGGTTTTTGGTGAGATAATGGGTCGGGTTTGGATCCAATACCCAAACCCATAATTTAAGGTAAATGGGTAATTGGGTTATTGGGTTTTCATTTAACCCACCAGGGTTATTGGGTTTGGGTTCTTCCCAAACCCAATAAGGAGAGCGCCCACAGCAGCAGCGACAGCTGCTGCTGTCGCTCCCATGAGGCCGCCGGCTGGCTAGCCGGCGGCGATGCCTGTTGCGACCCAGGTCGGCGGCCCTGGCCACGGCCCAGGTCGGCGGTGCCAGCCGCGGGTAGAAGCGAGGAGAGAGAGAGAGCAAGAGGGGGAGAGGCTGTGCAGGGCGGCGGCCGCCCAGACCGCCGCACCGGCAGTCGCCCAGGCCGGCGGCGGCGGTCTGGGGCCAAGCACAGGGTCGGGGGAAAGGGAGAGAGTAAGAGAAAGCAAGAGAGAGAAGAAAAAGTGAGGAGAGAGAGACGTTGACAGGGTGAGGGAGCTGGGGCAGGGGCTGGCGGTGGCCAGCCCCGCCGGCGTCGTGCCACCACCGGTGGCTCCGCCCCGCCGACGGTGCGACCAGAGAACGAAAAAGAGGGGGAGAGAGATGGATGGAGAGAAAGGGAATGAGAGAGGGTTTTTAAATAAGGGGAAGAGAGAAGAGGTGGTGGAGGAAGCTTTGGGAAGAAGAAAGAAGGAAAGAAAAGAAAAGAAAAGAAAAGAAAATTAAAAATTAATATTTTATTATTATTAAATTGACCCGATATTCGACCAGCTCCGAACGGTGCCCAAAAATTATAGAAAATAGAGAATATTACCCTGAGATGGAATATGAAGACGGTTTGAAGAAATTCAATCCTATTTGTAAATTAAAAATCCCGAAAGTTGTCGCCGGTATCGGGCGACACCGGTTTGGCCCGATTTTCGATAAATTCAGAAAAATCCCCAAAAATACCCAAACGTAGCTCATGTGATTCTAAGACATACGGTGAAAGCCGATTCTCAAAATACAACTCCATTTGTGAATTAAAAATAGGAAAGCAGATTATCGGTATCGGTCGACACCGACAACGGAGATTTTCCAAAATAATCCAGAAAAATTCCAGAAAATCCTAAAAAATCTAAAATATTAGGAAATGATATTTGAAACTGAAATCGGCTCAATCAGACTACCGCAGAGGTCAAATCAATTTTGTACGTCGTATAGCGTACTGATACGGTGATACGTACATTAGGGAGCAGGGGGTTACATTTTGTTTTCACCTCGCGTATGTACGTCGCCATAATGTCTCCGTATCCTTGGGATCGGGGCGTTACAGAGGGAGAGCTTTCTCCTCCCCTATATTTTCGTTTATAGCCTATTTGTTTTGTCATCATCAAAAAGGGGGAGATTGTTGGCCCAAAAGGTTACACTCTCCATTTGTTTAGAGTTTTGATGATAACAAAACAAATAAAAGTTATTTGGTACTAATAAGTTTGTTTAAGATAAGTTTCAGGTTAGTACCATATTTGGAGGCCATTGCTTAGCTTTTGGAAGAACTTCTAGGTTCATGAAGCAAAGAAGGCGTTTTGCACATCTAGGAAGGAACATAGAAGAGAAGGCTCTAGCAAGGCATTGCATGGCTCAAGACTTCAAGATTGCTCAAGATAATTCATTAGATTTGTTTCTAGTTTTATAGTTTTGTTAAAGAATAGTGAATAGGTTTGAAGCTCTATCACACACGTTTTTGCGCACATCTTATTTCCAAAAATATTTCCTATAATATGTACAAAATATTTTAATATACAATCTTCTATTTACAAACTCATTATTATATTTTATACTTATCCCTATTCAAAAATATTTTATTTACAAAAAATATTTTTAAAATTCTGTTTTTGTTTTGGCCTTTGACCTGAGCCGGTCGACCGTCCGGTCGGCCGACCCTGTGTCAGGTCAAGCCGGTCGACCGACCCAGTCGACCGAGATTCTGGCAGCAATGCGTATCCGTGTGCATGTGTCACGGTCGACCAGGCGGTCGACCGGAACCTGCCTGACTGTAAGACACTTGCTCTCTGTATATTTTGGTCGACCGAGCGGTCGACCGAGAGCCGGCAACGGCTCTTATTTTTGAACTTCGGTCGATCGACCGGTCGACCGAGATAGCCGTTTGAACAGTAACGGCTATAATTTTAAACATGTTTTATTTTGTCTTTTTCTCCCTAATAAGTGTTTAAATGTTATTTGCTGACCCTAATACTTCCTTATTGGCCTTAAGTATGTTTTATCTCTAAACCCTAGCCCTCTACTATAAATAGGGGTGTTTGGGGAGAGGTTCACTACTAGAAAATTTTGCAAAAATTTCAAAAGTTTAAGGCATTCAAAAGAGTTTGGTTTCTTGGTTTTTGTGCTGAAATTCTCTCTCATTTTCTGAAGTGTTTTCAAGAACTCTCTGATTTCTTTTTCTTTTCTCCTTACACACAAGAGCTTCATTCCTACTCATTGTTCTATAAGGATTATTGTAAGGGAAGAGAGTTTTGTAAAAGAGAGTTTGTGGTCTTTTGACTACCAAGAGAAAACTTGTACTTGTGATTATGGAGTTGGGTACTCCGGTGTATTTGTATCATCTTTGTGAAGTTATAGTGGTTAGAAATCCTTCTGGGGAAGGCGGGGACGTAGAGCTGGGTGCTCGAACCTCGAAAAAATTCTCAGTGTTTGCGTTTGGTTTACTTGCTCTTACTTCTTGCTTTACTTTCATTACTCTTATTACTTGCTCTCAATCTTCATTGCAATATTCATTTGTTTTCATTCATCTTGTCAATCATAGTCCCATACAACAAGGTTGCATTGCGCACCTCTAACTCATTTCAAGAGGAATCAGGAGGAAGGAGTTCAGAATCCTTTACGGGGCATTCGGCTCTTAGTCTTGTTTTGGGCGATTGTTGCATCATATTTTTTAAATTGTGCATTGATTAGCATTATCACCTATTCACCCCCCCTCTAGGTGATTTTCACAACATACATACATGTACCAGGCAAAAACAATCAATTATAGTACATTATTATTTATTAGGTCAGCGAACACCATTTTTTACCTGTAATAGACACATCCCATACTAGGCCTATCACATGTGTCCATCAGGATCCTAAGTTATTAAAATTGATCAGTTAGAGACATGGTCCATAGTTTAGATGGGTCTCGTACATACCCGGGACTACGGCCCAGACTCCTGGCACTAAACCAGGCCCTACCGCAAGGTAGTCAGGAACATGTATAAGAGGAATAAGAATAGGACAGGGTGCCAGTCACCCGCCGGGAACCCTGCAGTGGAACCCTCTTTCGGTTGCACAACCTACATCTTAGGTCCACCCAAAATACAGACGTTGTCTCCTCCATCAATTTTCCAATCTCAGTGTAAGTTGTTTAATGTCATGTTATTAGTTTATCAAGATTATTTAATGTGCATGTTACCTAGACACTGGGATAACTCGGTGGATAACAACGTCAACATGTATAATCTGGATACCAGTATAACAGGATATATAATGTCAGTGAACATTGAAAATACACCTAGAGGGGGGTGAATAGGTGTATGGCTAATCAAATGACAAATGATGCGGAATTAAAAACTAATTGCAACATACTAAGTGTAACCAAAGAGTGTAGCTGAATTTCCGGTGACAGGCTCTAAACTATCTCCTCTAGATTCCTCTAAATAAGAGTTGAGGTGTTATATAAAGCTCTCTTGGTTCAACACTAGTGAGACACACAATTAATATCAAGCATATAAGTGATATGAACAAAATGAATCAATGCAAGATATAAGAGACAGGCTTAAGAGATAGTGGATCAAACGCAAACACTAAGATATGTTTTGAGGCTCGAGCCACTGCTCTACGTCCCTGCCTTCACGCAGAAGGATTTCCTCTATATCCACACAGGACCTCCCACACAGGGAACCTCCACCGAGGAATTACAACTTTACACTTGGAGTACACATACTCCACTCTCAAATACAACCACCTCTACTCAAGAGGCAAGACACAAAACCAAACAACAATCTCCTCTACACAAGAGGGATGGGCACAAAGCCAAACAACGATCACATCTACACAAAGAGGGACAAGGCACAAAGCCAAATTCCACCACAATCATCTCTACACAAAGAGGGATAATTACAAACCCAAAGCACAACCTCCTCTACACTTAGAGGGATAGGCACAAACTCAAAGCTAAGAAAGATTTCAACTTGGTGATCTCAAAGACCACAAATAACTCTTGGTGATCTCAATAGACCACAAACTATATTTCTCACAAAAATAAGATCCTATAGATAGGATAGAGATGATAGCTCAAGTGTAAGAAAACAAGGTGTTTGGAAATCAAATCACAAAGAAAATACTTGGAAAAAATGTTAGATAAAGATAGAAATGAAGATCAAAACCAATATCTCAAATACTCTATTTTTTCTTGATTTTTTCAACCCTTGATAACAAATAAAAAGATAAAACTTTTAACCACAAAAACTCTTTAAAAATTTGCTGCTAAGACACTTGTATAGATGGAAAAATTTGCTCTTCAAATTCTTGTTGAAAACAGCTCAAGAGATGGCTTATTTATAGCCTCTAAATAATCTGCTCATTGGCAGCTGGAAAGGGCAAAAATGCCCTTCCGGTTGACCGCCCGATCAACCGGCCCAATGGTCATTTTTCTGACCGTTGTGCCTCCAGTCGACTGCCCGGTCGACCGGCTGCACCCAAGAGTTGGGTGCTTTCAGTCGGTCGACCACGCGGTCGACCGGCCTACTTGGTTAGCTTGTGCACGTTTCTCATGTACATCGGTCGACCGGTCCGATCGACCGACCCCTGGTCTGGTCAACCGTCCGATCGACCGCCAGTGGATCTGGCAGGGATTTCAGGACTTAAAATTTGGTTAATTTAATACCAATTAAATCCCATAAATACTCATAAATTTCACAAAAATAAGTTCTTATAAGATATTTGAATACCAAATATGTGTGACCAAAAATCAACACATATTACAAACTATTTGAACCATTTTTGTGATACTGAAATTTGGCTTTAAACCGAAAACTGTATTTTCCGAAAACCAAACCTTGAAATGGCAATCCGATTTTTCCAAAACTTGTATAAATACAAAAACAAGATATTTAACGCACATTTGAAACATATTGTATATGGATAGAATCTAATACACATGTAATTGATATATCTATGTTTTTGACATGAAATCCAAAAATAAGTTTTGTTTAAATACAAATGTCACGCCCCGCTTCCCAAAATATGCGGAAACGGAGTCGCGACGAAGGTCGGCGACGTATGTACGCGAGAAAAATACCCACACACATACGCTAAGCCTTAAGTAACCCGAACAAGCTATAAAATCTACTATGATAAATCAATATCACTACAACATGACATATAAAATCTAACACAATGATAATAGATGAATAAAGAAAAGAAAATGGCAACTGGATGCGATAAAGATAGAATCAGGAAATAACATGAATAAAAGAGAAAGAATACCTATAATCAAGAAAAGAGAAACTCTAGCTTCTCATAACGCGTACGAGCTCAATAAAAGCTGAACAATATAAGAAAATGTCCAATACCCTGGACGTGCGAATTCAGGGTCGTCAGAAGCGACCTAATGAGTGTGTGTGTAACAGGGAAGGTGCTCGTGTATATAAAAAAACCAATGTAAACAATAACATGATAATCTGAAAATAAAAGGTAACAAAATAATCAATATCAATAGCAAACTATGAACGATATATAACTAATAACATAACAACAGGGAATAACTAATGTCAAAATGTATGACCTAGCATATGTTACTAGTTTGATGTACAATACTATATCTGTCATAATTTATACATTTATATACAGTCGGGTGATCACGGTTAGTCACAATACATTAACAGTTTATCATTATTAATTATGTCAGCGAACACCAATTGCCACATGTAATAGACGCATCCCATACTATGCCTACCACACATGCCAATCGAGGTCCTCAGTTATTGAAATTGATCGGTTGGAGACATTGTCTGTGTTTTAGGTGGGTCCCGTGCATACCCGGGACCAATGTCCAGACTCCTGGCGCTGAACCAGGACCTACCGCAAGGTAGTCAGGAACATGTATAACAGGAACAGGTACATGTATAACATGTATAACAGGAACAGGACGGGGTGCCAGTCACCCTACGGGAACCCTGCAGTTGAACCCTCTTTCGGCTGCGCAACCTAAATCCTAGGTCCACCCAAAATACTGACGCTGTCTCCTCCATCAATTTTCCCAATCCCAATGTAAGTTGTTTAGTATCATATTATTAATTTATTAAGATTACTTAATGTGCATGTTACTTGAATCACTGGGATAACTCGGTAGTAGTCAAGGTAACAATATCAACATGTATAATTAGGATACCGATATAACAGGAATATATAATATCAATGAACAGGATACCGGTATAATAGGAATATGTAACAAGTATAACATGACGGTGTTGTTACCGTGTAACAATTTTTCCCAGCGATTAAGTAACATAGACAGTAGTATCAAGTAGATATCATGTATAAACAATCAAGTTTCTCATGTAAATTAAGATATTCAAGATGAGTAATAACCAAATACATGAATATCAAATCTGATAACTAATACCAATTATATCAACCTCAAGATCGAGCTGAGTCAAGTCACAGTCTAAGGGGTATCAAAACTAAACCTAAACAAACAACGATAAACTACCAATGAAATGGCACAGATACAAGCTCCTATCAACTACGTAAACAAAGTGAATAATCATGGATGTCTCATGAAGTAGTATAAGTAATCAAACTGATAAAATATAACAGAAAGTCACATGAAATGATAAGTGTAACATGTAAATGCATACCGACAACGGTAAATAAGGAAATGCACAAGAACGAACACTCACAAAATAGAATTTAATAAAATTAAATAAAGAAGTGAAACACTCACAATAAAATTTAATAAAATTAAACAAAGAAGTGGCACTCACCTGAAATCCATCCCAAGTTCAGAGCACTGAAATCATAAGACCTCGATAAATCTGCATGGTTTATTTCAATAGGAATTGTTAAATCTTTAAAAGGATATTTTAAGAAGTTTAAATCTTGATTAATTAGTTTGGGAGTATGCTTTAGGTTTAATGAATTTAGTAGGTTTAGTTTAAACCAATTTCTAATTTTTGTTGGATTTTTAATAGGCTTAATCATTAAAATATTTAACGAGTTTGATTTTACGATTAAGGAAAATGGCTTTAAGGTGGTTGATTTGATTTAATTTTTTGTTGGTATTTATCTAAAATTTTTATCTTAGAAATTAGAAGTGTTGTAGAATATTATTTATATTTTTCTCTATTTTACTTTTCTGATATTTTTAACTATTTTATTTCAATATGCAAATTCACCTCTCTCTTTATCTCATTCTTTCTTTCTTTTCTTTTCTTTTTTTTCAATTATAACTAATAGCCTAAGCCCAGCCCAGGCCCAGTCCAAGCTGGGCCAGGCCAGGCCAAGGCCCGGTCTAGAATTTGTATTTTTCTTTTTTTTTCTATTTTATTCCTTTTTTTTATATCCATGTAACATCCAAGGCCCAGGCTAGGCCGGACCAGGCCTGGTCCAGAATTCTCTGTTTTTTTTTTTAATTTTTCTGGGCCTCTCTTTAGCCCAGCCCGGCTAGGCCCGCCCAGGCCAGGCCGGGTCGGTCCGCCTGTTAAGAAGTTTTTTTTTTTTTTAAAAAATACAGGCCCAAGGCCTGTGCTGCCAGGCCCCGGCCCCTGCCACAGGCCCGGCCAAGGCCTGCCCAGGCTAGGCATGCCTGGTCAGGCTTGGCCTGGCTCGGCCAGACCTTGGCCTGCTGCTCTCAACCTGGCCGAGAGCAGCAACCTCTCCCCTTTTTTTCTTTTTTTGAAATCCTTTTTTTCATTTTAATAAATTTCAATTTTTCTAAATTGTAGAAATTTTAAAAGGGGTGTATAAATTTAGATATGTATTACCACATACATTTTTGTTGAATTTTTGAATTGAGTTTTGATGTATTGAAATATTCTTGGAGATCATGGTATAGACATAATTATTATTAAACAATTTATATCATATTAACTATGAAAAACATATTTACTTTCTTAGATTTTGATTTACTCAAATTAAGATTTTGTGGAGTATTAAAATAATGATTATACAAAAATTATATTAGGTAAATTTCTAGGAATCGTTAAATATATTACGGTGAGTTTTAGCAGATTGCTGAAATTAATAATTTTATTCTTGTGGTTCTAATTTAATTTATTATTATTTTTAAAAAAGCTGAAATTAAATTCACAATCTAGATTTACTTATTTGAGTTGTTCCTCCTTACTTTCTTCTCAATTCTTGTACCTCAAAACCCCCCTTTTCGTTCACGATCTGCTTGAGGAGAAGGAAGAGATGGAAGTGGGGAGAGTTTGGATTAGGGTTTCTCTTGAGGTAGAAGAGAAAGAAAGGGTTTGAGTTTTTATATAGGTTATTAGATAATTTAGAAACATGAATTCTAATTAGGTTAATTGCTTAATTTAGTACTTAGGGTTAGAATTGAAGATTAGTTAATATTTATGAAAAGATTTGATAATATAGAATTTGAATTAGGATTAGGATTGAGTTTTGGGTCAATGGGTAAGGATTTCATGGTAACGGGTTATGGGTTATTGGGCTTCAGTTAAAAAGAAATAAGTAATATGAATAATAAGAAAAATAGATAGTGGGCTTGTGGGCTTAGTTTTTGGGCTTAAAGAAAAATAGAAAAAGATGAAAATAAAGAAGTGGGTTTGGCTCACGCAGGCTTAGCATAGAAAGGAAAAGAAAACAAAGGAAAAGGAGAATGAGTTGAGCTTATTGGGCTTGGATGAAAATAATAATACTACTAATAGTGATTACCAATATCATAATAATAATTAACAATAATATTACAATAATGATAACAACAATAGTAATAATAATAAAATTATTAACATTAAAAATCTTATCTAATAATACTTGGTAAAAATACTACCATTAATAATAATAACTAAAACAATACAATATGAACAAGAATAATAACAATATCAATATTAACAATAATAGCAACTACAATAATAATACTAGTAACATAGTAATGGGAAAAATACTAGTTAGTAATTAAAATGATAATACTTAATAATGTTAAATAAAATTATAAGGCCAAAATACCATTCACTATCTTAAAATAATTTGTACTATAACTCAAGTTAATAAATAATAATAATATCACCAATAAAATAAGATAAATGCTTTAGAAAAATAAAAATACAATATTTTAGACTAGGGATATTACAACAAAACTCCAAACAATTAATAGGATTATCAAAATAAGTTTTTCTAAGTATATGAAGCATATATATAGATGAAATCTAATATACATTTAAACCATGTAAACTTGTTTTATTTATATCTATTCATGAAAACTATGTATATGTATATACGAAAACCAAACCCGGTTAAACCCAAAACCAAATATATTGAACTTGTGCGCGTGTGTGAACTTGAGCATATCAACACTATCTATTTTTACACAAAATCTAAATAAACCGAAGTCTTCTTGTCGATCCTTATCTTCAAGATGACCCGATTCAAACACGATCCAATAAGCTCGACTCCATATGAGTGCTAGATGCGATTTTGACGCGCGAGCTCTTAAATCAACATGTGTTAGCTCCCAAAACTTCTTTGTTGAAGCTAAACACCTACTAATATCTTGATCAATAACTGAAACTATATAAACACAAGATTATTAGTAAACTAACATTCATAAGTTAGTCATCATCAAAACTAAGGTGAAAGACCTCTGGGCTAACAAACATGATACCAATATAACATGATATGTAACAAGTATAACATGAGGGTGTTGTTACTGTGTACAATATTTTTTCAGCAATTATGGTAACATGGACAATATAGTTATCAGGTAAATGTCATGTATAATCAGTCAAGTTCTTCAGGTAAATCATGATATTCACAATAAGTAATGACCTGCTGGCATGAATAGAATAATCCGGGCAAAATATTTAATCAACTCAGATTCTTAAAGGCATCGATATATCCAAGTCTTAATATATAAAATCCATACTCATCTATATCCAACCAATCATAACTATCCAATCTTAATTAAGACCATCATATACTCTCACTTCCATTAAGTTCAAACACAAGATCCAGAAATTCAAGTAACTAGTCAAATATGCATATACATGCCACCAGGTCAGGTCAACCCAATTTACGCCTACTCCTCAACCCAAGGTCAATTCCAACTCAGTCGAGTCTACTAAAAAATTCAAGTCCAATATCTCATTCTTTTAATAAAGAATCTCTAAATCAATCATCAATATCCAACCAAACTCTCACCTATTTTACCATCAATAAAAATAATTAAATCTACTGATAATGTCACTCAGATATCAACTCGTATGATTACCATCATGAACCAGTCAAATCCAAGATCTAAATATAATTATAGTTTAGGTTACATCACCAATAGTTCCAATCCCAATCAAGATAATAACTAAGGAGGGGGACATCCTCAAGGTACCTAAAATATAAAAACTCTCGGTATCCAAACCTCGATATCAATAAACATCATTACTCAGATAACTTATCAGTGAATATGTCCAAATAAAATAATTACAATAAATAATCCAAAATTAATGTTATGTGATTGCTCAAAATCATGGTAAGTTATTCTCTGTATGATCAAAAACCCAACCATTATTAATCTCATCTGAATACGAACAAGATCTCATGTAAATCTCAAGTTCAAATCTAAGCATCAAGAGAAAACAATCTCCTAAATAAGGTAACATCTTATTTAATTCATCTTTATTGTCTAAATGAATTCTCATCTGAAGCATTACCAAATAAATGTCCGATAAATACCTTAAATAAGTCTACAAATATGAATTAGGCCAATCTCAAATTAATCTATGTCATAGTCTAAGGTGTACGACAACTAGCTTAGATCAAAAAATAATAATCCTCCACACATGTAATGATATTGATAAACACTCATTGAACTAACTAAATAGGATGAGTACTCACCGATATCTCATGAAAGAATACATGTAATCACACTAGCAAAATAAGTCAGGTGATCACATGAAATGAGACAAGTGCTCATACAGGTAAAATGAAATAGATGGTCAAATGAAATAAAGCAAGTAACACACACACACACACACACATATCTGACAATGGTGAGTGAGAAAATAATACAAGAGAAAATACTCACAAATATCGTCTCAGTAAATTTTAGTAACATAATTACACAAAAATATAAAATCATTTATTATAAAATTTTTATTTAACTGAAGGGGGAAAGAACACTCATCTGAACTCGATCCCAAGTCCAAAATACTGAAATCATAAGGTCCCGATAAATCTACATAGTTCATGTCAATAAAAATTGTTAGAATTTTTAAAAGGATGTTCTACTTGGGAGTTATAAGGGGTTTTAATCTTGATTAATTGGTTTGGAGGTTGGGAATATAATCCTCTGGACCTAATGAATTTAATAGGTTAAATTTAAACTAATTTTTAATTCTTGTTAGATTTTTAATTGACTTTAAACCATTAAAATACTTAACGGGTCTGAATTTACCATTAAGGAAAATGGCTTTAAAGTGGGTGATTTGAGTTAATTTATATTGGTGTTAGTCTAAAATTTTTATTATAGAAATTAGAATTATTGTAGACTATTGTTTACATTCTTTTCTATTTTTTTAAATATTTTTAGCTAATTGTTTTTATATGCAATTCTTCTTTCTTTCTTTTTTTTCTTTCTTTTTTTTATATAAATGTATATATGAAGCAGCCCAAACCTGGGCCTGGTATGAAAATTTCTCTTCTTTTTCTTTTTTTTCCCCTCTGGGCCTCCCTGTAGCCCAGCCCGGGCCAGGCCAGCCCAGGCCAGATCGGGTCTGGTCTGGCCTTTAAATTTATTTTTTTTAAAGAGTTGTGCACAGTGGACCGGCCCAGCCCACTGTGCATCCAAGAACACAGAACGGGTGCGGTCTGCACCTGGGTGGCTAGCACAGACCCTTCCGGGTCTGTGCGTAGCATAACCTTGCTCTCGCCCATTGGCCAGCCGGGAGCAGGCCAAGAAATTATTTTTATTTTTTTTAAAAATCTTTTGTTAAAAATTCTAAAAGAATATGTAAATTAAAATTATGAGTTGGCATATCTTCACATGTATTTTTTTTGTTGGATTTGTGATTGGGTTTTGATGTATAAAAATATTCATGGAGATTATGGTGTAGACATGATTTTTAATAAACTATTTATACCAAATAAATTGAGAAGATAGATTACTTACTTGGTTTTGATCTTCCCTATCATGTTCCTCAATCTCTGTACTTCAAGATCCTTTTGTTCATGCTTCACTTGAGGAGAAAAGAAAGAAGAAGGTGGGGAGAGTTGGGTCATAATTTTTCTTTGGAGGTAGAAAAAGAAGTAGTTTAGGCTTTTTTATAGATTATTATGGAATTTAAAAATCAGAATTTCAGTTGGATTCAAACTGCTTGACTGAGTAGTTTAGGATAGAATTAATTAAGGTTATGATTTTGAAAATAAGATTTGAATTTGTGTAAGTTAGTATAGGCATGATTTTTTTTAGTATATAGATTAGGATTAGTTAAGATTTATGATTTGATTTGTTAGAATAAAAATTTGATTAGATAGGATTTGGATAAGGAGTTAGGATCTAGGATTAAATTAAGATAGGATTATGGGGATTGGGTTTTGAGTTAATGGGTAAGGACCTCAATGATAATAGGTTATGGGTTAGGAAAAGGATAAAATATGAATAATAGTAACAATAATAATAATAAATACTAATAATCAAAAAGAGATAGTAGTAATAATAATAAAAAAATTAGCAACATTAAAATATTATCTAATAATACTTGATAAAAATACTACCATTAATAATAATGACTAAAACAATACAATAAGAATAGAATAATAACAATATCAATATTAACAATAATGGCAACTACAATAATAATTGTAACATAGTAATCAAAAAATACTAGCTAGTAATTAAAATGATAATACTTGATAATGCTAAATATAAATATAAGGCCAAAATATCATTTGCTATCTTAAAATAATTTTTTACATAAATAAAGTTAATAAATAATACTAAAATAACCAATAAAATAAAATAAATACTTTAGAAAAAAATACAGTATTTAAGACCAGGGATATTGCAAACCATCTCAGATACCTTCTACGAGCTACCCAAGGCGTGGATCATCTGCAGATGAGGCTAAACCATCTCAACATTTTATATAACAAATTCTCAGTTGCTTCCTCTACATGGCCGAGGAAGAAGTCGCATTTGTGGTCGAGGAAGACACGCATTGTCATATTTGTTCAGATAGAATATTATGATAAGATTAATATCATATTAACTAGATTATTAATATGTAATATGTGATATTATGAAACTAATGTTGTTATACGAGTGATATGATAAATAATGTGATGTAGTAATATCATGGTACTAGTGATATTGTGATATTTATGAAGGTGTGATGTGTATTTGTTTATTTACTCGATGATTTCTATGATATAATTTGCAGGTGATATGTGTTATATTTTGTAAGAGTTTAAAAATTGGATTCATATAATTTGTAGGTGATATATGTTATTCTTTTAGAGTTTCAAAATGTGGATCGATAAAATTTGTAGGAAAAATTGACATGGGTCATGTTAACAAAAATGGAAAAGTTGACTCGTCCGAGTTTTACAAACTCACACCTAAACTAGAGAAGAGAAAGGTTCAATCTCTAATTCGGGTTTGTGAAGCACGGACCTAAAATAAGGAAGGAGAAGACGTTAAGCCTAGGGTCAAGGTTGTTGGAAAGAGAGAATATTGCTGAGGAAATTGACATGGATTGCCGAGGGGTCGTCGAGGTGATCGCCGAGGAATTCAACGACGAAAAGGCGAAGGAAACAGCAACTGAAAATAGCAGCAGCAGGAAACAGGTTGGCCGGTCGACCGGCCCGGTCGACCGCCCGCAAGATCAGGAGTTCGGTCGACCGGCCCGGTTGACCGACGTGCACAACGTGCACAAGTTGGAGCTGGTCGACCGTCCGGTCGACCGACTGAAAGTGCCCAACTCTCTGTTGGGCACCCAGTCGACCGACCGGTCGACCGGTGGAAGGGGTCGGTCGACCGCCCGGTCGACCGACAAGCGGGTGCAGGCTGAATTGCTATTTTACAAACCATGTTGTATAAATACGGGTTTTTTCTAGGGTTTTGGTAATGCTGAGAATGCTGGAGCTCTCTTGAGACTTGAGAGAGACTGCTAGTAATTGTAATCAATCTTCCAAAGTAAAAATCTTTTTTTTGATTGCCCCGAGGACGTAGGCATTGAGGCCAAACCTCGTTAAATTGTTTGTTTGCATGTGTGCTTTCTCTTGGTGTTTTTGTGCTGTTTGGGATTGTTCTTCGCACTTGAGAGATTCAGGGGATCCTCATCAGGTTGTTGTCATAGGCACAACAAGTAGTATCAGAGCATCCCAGGTTTCGCTTGGGATTTCTAGAGATTCGGAGGGGCTCGAGATCTGATTCGGTGGAGATCGTGTGTCGATCTCAGATCAGAGGTATTGGTGTTCGTGGGATCGTGTGTCGATCTTAGGAGGACGCAAGGAGGGCTTGTGGAATCTGTGGTGGAGTAGATCCGATAGAGGATCAAGTAATCTCAATGGCAGAAGAAATTGCTTCGGTTAAGACTATGAATCCTCACCCGAGGATTGATGTTGTCAAGTTCAACGATACAAATAACTTCGGGATGTGGAGATGTGAGGTTATGGATGCACTGAATGCATCGAACCTCGAGGACACTCTCCTATTGGAGAAGAAGAGGAGCACGACCACTGATGAAGAGTGGGCAAAGATGAACAGGTCGGCATGTGGGTTGATTCGTTCATGTTTGACGCAAGACATAAAATATCTTGCGCAACATGAGACATCGACGAAGCATCTGTGGGAGACCCTTGAGAAGAAATACCTGACGAAGAGTGTTGAGTCAAGGTTGCAGCTTAAGAGTAAGCTGTACAGATTTCAGATGAAGAAGGGGAGCACAGTGAATGAGCACATCAACCGATACACAAAGCTTCTTACAGACTTGGTGAATGTGGATGTCATTGTAGAAGAGGAGGACAAGGCGATCATCTTCCTGAACTCACTTCCGGAGGAGGAGTATGAGACATTCACACTGACCTTTATCAATGGTAGGCAGACGTTGGACTACCATGAGGCGTCGTCTGCACTAACAAGTTATGAGATGAGGAAGAAGGAGAGACATCCTTCTCAGTCAAGCTCATCGGCGGAGGCACTGGAAGTAAGAGGCAGGGGTTCATCGAGGAAGGGCAAGGAGGTTAGAGGAAGATCAAAGTCCAGGCCAGGGTTTAGGGATCTCAAAAGGAATCAGTGTGCTTTCTGCAGAGAGATTGGGCACTGGAAGGTGGACTGTCCGAAGTTCAAGGGAAAGAAGAAAGAATCAAAATCCGAGGCAAATCTAGCAAAGGTGGTTAACACTGCAAGCAGTAAATCACATGCAGATGGATCGGACTCAGATTCGTCGGTGTTCTCTTTTTCAGTTACTACGCCCATCATAGGCTACTCATGTGAAAATGATTGGATCTTGGATACAGGTGCAACATATCATGTATGCCCTAATCGGGACTGGTTTACCAGTTTTGAGAAGCTGGAGGGGTGTTCGGTCGTCATGGGCGATGATCACCCGTGCATCATGGAGGGTGTTGGTACTATATTAATCAAAATGTTTGATGGGATGGTGAGGGAGCTGAAAGAAGTGAGGTACGTACCTCAATTGAAGAGGAACCTGATTTCCATAGGAGCTTTGGAGTCATTGGGCCTTGGGGTGTCTATTAAGGAAGGAGTTCTTAGAATGACAAAAGGTTCGATGGTGGTGTTGAAGGCCGATCGCCAGAACAACCTATACTACCTGAAGGGTAGCACGGTGACATGGCAAGTGGCGGCTTCTACCAGTCCAAAGGAAAATTCAACCCAGCTGTGGCACATGAGGCTGGGACATGCAGGAGAGAAGTCAATGCAAGCTCTTGCGAGGCAAGGGTTGCTGAAGGGTGCCGAAACCTGCAAGATGGATTTCTGTGAGCATTGCATCATCGGCAAGAAGACCAAGGTGAAGTTTGGCACAACTTCACACTGGACGGAGGGTATTTTTGATTATGTTCACACGGATGTCTGGGGACCTACCAAGACTGCATCGATTGGAGGTAACCATTATTTTGTGTCATTCATTGACGATTTTTCTAGGCGCTATTGGGTGTACACCATGCGACACAAAGGAGAAGTCCTAGAACTGTTCGTGAAGTGAAAGGCTAATCTGGAGAGAAGCACGGGAAGGAAGATCAAGGTCCTCTGTTCTGACAATGGAGGAGAGTACACATCGGATCCTTTCCTACAACTATGTTTAGATGAGGGCATAGAGAGACACTTCACGGTATGAGAGACTCCAGAACAGAATGGGGTGGCTGAGAGGATGAACCGGACTTTGCTAGAGAAGGTTTGGTGTATGTTATCCAATGCAGGACTGTCAAAGAAGTTTTGGGCTGAAGCTTTGGCGTATGCATGCTACCTTGTGAATAGGTTGCCGTCGTTTGCAATAGGGGGGAAGACTCCTCTTGAAGCTTGTTCAGGAAAAGCTGCTAGTGACTATGATTTGCTACGGGTCTTTGGATGTCCAACCTACTACCATGTCAAAGATGACAAGTTGGACCCAAGGGCAAAGAAGGGGGTGTTCGTTGGCTTCAAGCGAGGAACCAAGGGGTTCAAGATTTGGGACCTATCGGACAACAAGTTCATACTCAGCAGGGATGTCACGTTTGATGAGGCTTCTTTGATGAAGCCTACGGTCTCTCAGCAGGTGGAGACCAGCAGGACCAAGGAGCTATTGCAGCAGGTGGAGATTGATGCAGATCCACCATCTCTAGAGGAATCAGCATCAGTTCGGATCATTCCTGAGGTGACACAGGGCAGTGATCAGACAGTTGAAGAAGGTGCTGAAGATGAGGAACAGGGTCAAGAACAGGTCATGGGTACTGTTCCCGATCCAACTGCAGTTGAAAGACCAAGGAGGAACACTAAGAGACCAGGTTGGCTCACCACTGATATGGTCGTTGCGTATGCACTTCCAGTCGTTGAGGAGGCTATTCCATCTACCTTCAGAGAAGCTGAGATCAGTTCGGAAGCGAGAATGTGGAAAGCGGCCATGAATGAAGAGATGCAATCTCTCTACAAGAACGACACATGGGAGCTCACCAAGTTACCCAAAGGGAAGAAGGCCATAGGGTGCAAGTGGGTATATGCTAAGAAGCAAGGATCTCTCCAAGAAGATGCAGTGCACTACAAGGCTAGGTTGGTGGCTAAAGGATACACTCAGAGGGAAGGAATTGACTACAACGAGGTATTCTCTCCTGTGGTTAAACATTCGTCAATTCGTATTCTTTTGGCCTTGGTTGCACAGAATGAGTTGGACCTTGATCAACTCGATGTGAAGACCGCCTTTCTCCACGGCGATCTAGAGGAGGAGATCTATATGACACAGCCTACAGGTTACAAGACTGCAGGGAAGGAAGAGTTAGTATGCAAGCTAAAGAAGTCGCTATACGGATTGAAATAGTCTCCTAGACAGTGGTACACGCGATTTGATAGCTTCATCAGGAAGAAGAAGTACACACGTAGCCACTATGACCCATGTGTGTACTACAACAAGCTGCCATTAGGTGAATATATCTATCTACTTCTTTATGTAGATGATATGTTGATTGCTTCGAGGTCGAGATCTGCTATTGATGCTCTGTAGAAGAATCTATCGTCAGAGTTTGAGATGAAGGACCTGGGCGAAGCTAGGAAGGTGTTGGGCATGGAGATCACTAGAGATCGGAGAGTTGGCAGGGTGAGTTTAACTCAGAAGGGCTATTTGGAGAAGGTACTATAGAGGTTCAATATCAGCAAGGATACAAAGTCTGTAAGTAAACATATGGCTCCTCACTTCAAATTGTCTACAAAGATGTCTCTGAAGAGTGTTCAAGAGCGTGAGTATATGTCTCACGTTCCATATACCAGTGCGGTGGGTAGCTTGATATACGCTATGGTATGTACGACACCAGATCTATCACAGGCCGTCTCCATGGTGAGCAGATATATGCATGATCCGGGACAGGGTCATTGGGAAGCTGTGAAGTGGATCTTGAGGTACATCAAAGGAACAATTGATGTAGGTTTAGTGTTTGAGAAGGACTCCACGGGAAAGTAAGAGTGTATAGAGTATATTGATTCAGACTATGCAGGTGACCTTGACAAGCGCCGGTCGACAACGGAATATGTCTTCACATTCTCTCAGGCACCGGTGAGTTGGCGCTCCACACTGCAATCTATCGTCGCTTTATCGACCACAGAGGCTGAGTATATGGCTATGACAGAGACCATGAAGGAGGCGATCTGGCTTCAAGGGTTGCTAGATGACTTGGGCATGGAACAGGATTTGCTGAAGATTAACTGTGACAGCATGAGCGCCATCTACTTAGCCAGGAACTAGGTCTATCACGCAAGGACGAAGCATATTGACGTCAGGTACCACTTCGTTCGGGAAATTCTAGAAGAGGGTGACATCGAACTGTTGAAGATTCACACTTCGGAGAATCCAGCCGACATGCTTACTAAGGTGGTGTCGGGAGTGAAGTTTGCACATTGCAAAGCTTTGCTCCATGTCCTTCAGGTAGTAGCTTGAGCTTGCTGAAGCTCAAGTTGAATGAAATACGGACGACTTGATCCCTTGGGCAGGGTACGTAGGCAACAACATTGGTACAGCCGCTCTCGAGTCGATGGACAGTTCGACTCAGATTTGGGAATCTTCACCGAGGTGGAGAATTGTTGGAAAGAGAGAATATTGCTGAGGAAATTGATATGGATTGCCGAGGGGTCGTCGAGGTGATCGCCGAGGAAGTCGATGACGAAAAGGCGAAGGAAACAATAACTGAAAATAGCAGCAGCAGCAGGAAACAAGTTGGCCGGTCGACCTGCCCGGTCGACCGCCTGCAGGATCAGGAGTTCGGTCGACCGGCCCGGTCGACCGACGTGCACAACATGCACAAGTTGGAGCTCGGTCGACCGACTGAAAGTACCCAACTCTCTGTTGGGCACCCAGTCGACCGACCGATCGACCGGTGGAAGGGGTCGGTCGACCGCCCGGTCGATCGACAAGCGGGTGCGGGCTGAATTGCTGTTTTAGAAACCGTGTTGTATAAATACGGGTTTTTTCTAAGGTTTTGGTAATGCTGAGAACGCTGGAGCTCTCTTGAGACTTGAGAGAGACTACTAGTAATTGTAATCAATCTTCCAAAGTGAAAATCTTTTTTTTGATTGCCCCGAGGACGTAGGCATTGAGGCCGAACCTCGTTAAATTGTTTGTTTGCGTGTGTGCTTTCTCTTGATGTTTTGTGCTGTTTGGGATTGTTCTTCGCGCTTGGGAGATTCAGGGGATCCTCATCAGGTTGTTGTCGTAGGCAAAATAAAGGTTTCGCAAACCTGGATCAAAGCTAGAGAAAAAGAAAAATTAATCCTATGTCCAGATTCCACAAACCCCAACAAAAAATAGAGTACTTTTAAGTCCAATTTCGCAAAAAACTTAAAATTGTCTTCAGTTTACGCTCTAGCTTATATCCAGTTCGTCAAATTCGGACCAAAAAATTGTTACCATCGCGTCGCCAGTGCCACGCAAGAGAGGAGAAACCGCTCAATGTCTACATGACCTGTGATAAGTTGATTCTTATAACTAAATTTCAAAGAGATTTTTTCTTCAAATTAGATTCAAAAAGAGGATTGTTTAAAAAAATTGCCATAAAAAGATGTCTATCTCCTATGAATTTAATGTTTTGTGGACAAGTACAGAGCCAAAGGATTGTGGGGGTGATGAGGTCAACAACCTACAAAATTAAAATTTTTATTTACTTTTTATTTTATGTTTTTGGCGGGCATGTGGTTGGTTAGGGACCGGTGGCATAACATGATTGGCACGTGCTGTCGGTGTGGGAGGTGGGCTTTATGATATTGATCCCATTAGGGTTTGCTTTCAGGCCTGCTTTGGGGATGGGCGCAGAACAACTTTCCCGTGCTTCTTGGAAATTTTGATAGCAGATATTTTTTCTTCTTTCTTCTCTCATGTGGCATGCGAGATGCATAATTCCAATATTTTCCAATTCCAACAAGTCGTGGTTTGTATATCTTACCTGATTCCTATTTATTCCAGATGTTCGGGCCAGAGATTTGATGAGTACTATTTTTTGTTATTTTAATATTTTTATTTATCTCTTTATATATTCAAATAATACTACTCGGGAATGTACTAGTGTAATTACAATAAATGTGTCCAATCGGCAAGAAAAAGAAGAAAAGCAACTGGAATGGACTGATTTTGTACAAAAAGTTAAACAATGAAGATGGAAGAGTGTTTTCGTAACATGCTGGAGTATTTTGGCTATGACTTCTTCTACCGAATTCCAAGTTAGGTCATTCAAAGCGTCTGCGGAAATAGAATTCAAAAATTTACCACTTTCATGTTGAGTTCTCTTGCTGTTTCATCCATTTTACTGGCCGTATCAATCGTTTGTAGGATTTGTATAAGTTGAAAATGAATTATTTTGTAATAAATATTGGCTAAGGGTCTTTTATAAAATTTCTTACAGGCACAGTTAGAGATGCCGGAGGATTTTTAAGTAGAATTCGGACCTTTTTGAAGAGAATTTATTAGCAGGGGATTCAGATCATTTTTGTTGAAGGATTTTTGTTGGAGTTGAGATTTGATCTCGGAGAGGAGTTGGGATCAAAACGAATTCAACAGCTTGGAATTGGAATTCGATTCAGCAGGGGAGCTCAGGTTGGATGATAAAAGAAAAGAGCAGAGGTACGAAAAGAAGGCCAGGAGGAAAAACTGTGTTTGTATTTAGAGAGAAGGATGTGCGTGAGTTATTTGTTGTTTATGTATAGAGTAGAAAAGAGGATTAATTAAGAGAGTTTGTGTGTTGCAGAGAGAAGAGCATTGTGTGAAAGAAGAGAGAGCTCGTAATTCTTTTGTAATGTATATTCCGAGAGCTGAAAGCTTAATACAACAGAGAAGTTTCTTCTTCTACTTTTAAATTATTTTGTGTCGTGCTTGTTTTCATGCTTCTCTTTTTTTAATCATTTTTTTATAAATGCCGCGAAGAGAGGTCGGAAAGCTGATCTCTTCACGATCAACTTGATGAGAACTAAGGCTTTGTGTTAATTTCAGGTTTTAATTTTCTATCCCCTCTCTCTCGTTCTTTGTTTCTAATTAATGCGTTCTTTGTTTCTAATTAATGCATCTCATAGGTAGTAATTTTTTTTTCTTATTTCATCTCTTTAATTTTAATTTATCTAGAAGCTTAATTGTTTAAATAAACCCGATTCAAAAAATAAAATAAAAAATCTTTCGTCAAAATTCTAACTGGATAAAAATTGAAATTCAGATGTCAGATTGTTTTCCCACAAGTCTCTGTATATTCGTCATTTTTTTGCCCCTATGCTAATTTCTATGCTAATTTCTAAAATTTATAAGTAAGATTTGATTTTTATAATTTGTGCGTGGTTCAAGTAACCACGGAAATTTTACAACATGCGAGCCGCAACAAGATTAATTCCACGTGTAGATGTGTGTGTTTTTTTTGCTTGTTAGGAATCTACTGAGGAGTGAACATGCCAGGATCTCCAATCTCATATCAATTTATCGAATTTAGTTTGAAAATTTCTTTACTTGCATCTAAAAGGGTATTCAAACCCATAATCTACAACGCGTGTTTTTTTCCTGTTTGAGCTCTACTCAGTTAGCTTTTATTTATAATTTTTTAGACTATAAACTGTAACTTAGTTTAGTCGATCTCTCTTATATCCAACTTTTGTTATGATATTATATCTTGAAATATAATTTATTAACATTTATAATTAGACATATCTTGTACTAATTATGAAGAATAATATAGAAGAAAATGATTTAAATACAAACTATTCACAATAATGAAAAAGCTTACTAAGAAGGGAGTCCCTCATTCACATTTACAGGCCTAATTCGCCCCACTAATCAAAACTTCGTATATGTTTTCTATTAAGCAAAAAAAGATCATGTACTTAATTGATCAATTATCAATTTAATTACTTATTTACGTATATTTATAAAAGGAGGAGCAGTCAGGGTGCCTCTTTGAGAATCTCCACCGCCTCTCTCCTGATCTCCCTCCACCTTTAGAAAAAAAGTAAAGTAGATTTTTCTACCTTTCTCAAGGGAGAAAATAAAATTCATCCTTTACAAACTACAAAACTTGTTTATAACTTTGATTAGATAGCATGACATAATCTCTTTTTAAAATAATTGTTTGGATTTGCAGTCTGATGAGGCTATAATTAATCTCTAATCAAAGGAGCCATTCTGTAGTTTTTCAGCTGGAATGGTCCCAAACAAGCTGAAGTAGACCTCCAATCCTCAAAAAGAAACCCTCACTCCTTTTTAGTTTGTTTTGTCATAATTTGATAACTAGCAGGATTTGTTAGCTTTTTGGTTACCTCATATTCATTAGAGAAGAAAATAGATTCTGAGAGAGGAGATACAAACTTCAGAGATCAAGATCGGACATGCATAGACATGCACAAGGAGTTGTGCACACGATAAGTCGACTTATACTTTATATGGTCAACTTATGATCAGGTTAATCGACTAATGCATGCAGTATAGTCGATTGGTATTGCAACAGAGAGTGAGGATCTCAGGTTAGTCGACTGATACATCAGTATAATCGACTAATGTACAAATTAGTTGACTTATATATCAGTATAGTCGACTAATGACGGTTCTTACAATTTTCTTTTTGGATTCTATTTTTAGTTTAAGTTGGATTCGAGTTTCCTTCTTTCTCTGAGGCGATGTTGTTCTTATTGATGGAGTTTGTGTTGAGGATGATCCTAGGAGTCTATATAAACCTCATGGGGATGACCTTTGAAGGCATCTAAATCGAAGTAAAGAAAAGATCAAGTTTCCATCATTGAGGGTTTGAGAGAGAGAATTCTTGTAATTCTTGTTATTTACTTCTCTGTTTTCAATAAAATTTATCCCCTCCTTCTCGTGGACGTAAGCCCTCTTACTGAGCCACGTTAAATCTAATATTTTTATGTTTTGTGGTGATTATTCTTTATTGCTTGCTAGTGGTAGATCGCTTCCATGCTTCCGTTGTCGACCCCATTCGGTGTTTCGCTCTTGTTGTGCCAGGCGTTTTCGCAACAATTGGTATAAGAGCAAGTGAATTTGAGGTTCAACAATTGGTATCAGAGTGATGGCTAGCAAGACAACCACAACAATCAAATTCGAGGTGGAGAAATTTGTTGGGAAGTCCAACTTCTTGTTGTGAAAGATGCGAGTGACGGCGTTGCTCGTGAAGGATAGTATTCATAAAGTCCTGCTTGGTGCTGAGAAGAAGCCATCAAAGATGGAGGATGATGAGTGAAATGACATCGACTTTGCATAAAGGTGACGATCATACTATGCCTATTAGATGAGGTCCTTTACAACGCCATGAACAAGGAGACAACTGTTAGATTTGGTGTAAATTTGAGAGCCTTCACATGACAAAGAGTTTGTCGAACAAGCTCTTTATGAAAAAGGAGTTATACAACCTTCAGATGAAGGAAGGAACGCCTATTCTACAATATCTAAATGCTTTCAATTTGATTTTGAGCAACTTGTTGGCTCTAGAGGTTAAGCTAAAAGAAGAAGACAAACCTTTTTTGTTACTCTCTTCTCTTTCATCAAGTTATGACCACTTGGCAACCATCATCATGCATGATAGGAGACCTTAGAGTAGGAAGATGTCAGGCAGATGCTCCAGAGCAACAAGTTGATGAAGTAGACAGATTCCAAAGAGGAGGTCTCAGAACTGATTTTCAAAGGCCAGAGGGAGACCAAAGAGTAGGGAACCTAAAAGAGATCTAGATGCTTCTAGCGGTAATGCTTGCTACTACTGCAAGAAAACAGGCACATCAAGAAAATTTGTATGAAATACAAGGAGATGTTGAAGAAGAAAGACGGTAAAGATTCTGATGGGGCTAGTACCAGTGAAAAGTCAGAACAAGCTGGTGTGTTGAAGAAGCAGATGAGAATCTATATGATGTCTTGATAGCTCAGTCGGGAAAGGAAAAGTATTCAAATGCTTGGTTACTTGACTTAGGGTGCATATACCACATGTGCCTAAAAAGGGAGTGGTTTAGTACATACAAGCCTTTTGATGGAGGCTCTGTCCTGATGAGTAACGACGTCGTGTGTAAGATAGCTGGTATTGGCTTCTGTATGAGGATATTTGATGGACAGGTTTGAACCCTCACGAACGTGCGTCACGTTCTGGATCTTATGAAGATCTTTTCTCATTGGGAGCTTTGAAAGTTTAAGGTAGCAAGTTCTCAGCTGCAGATGGAGGTATCAAAGTTACCAAAGGCTCCATGACGATTCTCAAAGGAGAACGGATGATGGTACAAGTGTTGGCCCGAAGGCCCATCACTCTAGTTTTGATGATGATCAACTCATGTAGTTATGGTACTAATGATCTTGTGTTTATTTAGTCTCAGATTTGTGATAGATCTTAGTAGGTGCGTAGCTTCAACAAAGGATTTAAAGTCAAGTTTTGGAGCTAGCACGGTGTTTGGACCAAGTCAAGAAGGCTTCAAGTGAAGACTTCAAGAAGATGAAGACTTGTGTCTAGGTTTGTTTTTATAAGATTTTGTTTTAGTTAAAATGTAAAGGATAGAATAGTTGGTGGATTGCTCAAGTATACCATGCACACACACTCTTGATATAGATGAGTTTTCATAAAAGAGTTTTCCTTTAGAAAAATACTGGTTTGGTTTTTGATATTCAAGTTTACATGTTTTAACCAAAATCGTATTTAGAGCTTAATATCAAAAACATAGATATTTCATCATGTTTGTGCAGTGGATCATATCCATGCACTCTATGCTTTAAAAGTTGTTTAAATATCTTGTTTTTGTATTTGGAGAAGTTTTGAAAAAACAAGTTTTGAAAAAATCAATTTAGAAAAATACAGTTTTGTTTTGAACCAATATTTCCAACTTACAAAAATAGTTCAAATCTTTTATAACATGCCTTGATTTTGTGCAAGCATGTTTGTTTATCAAAGTAAAGTGTTAAAACTATTTTTATATATTTTTCAGTATTTTATGGTATTTTATTTAAGCCAAAACGACCAACATTTTAATCCCTAAAATTTGTTTCCAGGCTTCAGCCGGTCGACCGACCGGTCGACCGAGCGGTCGACCGACGTGCACAGACGTGCACACCTATTCTGGCAGGACGACCGGTCGACCGACCCCGTCGATCGTCCAGAGAACTCTGCTCTCTGGAAAGGCCCCGGTCGACCGACCGGTCGACCGGACAGAAAGCAGTGCTCTCTGTATCCTAGCCACGGTCGATCGGCCGGTCGACCACTGGCTCAACGGTCTGAAAAATGACCATTGGCCGGTCGACCGGACGGTCGACCGACAGGCCACCTAGACCCCAACGACAAGTTTTTCTAGCTCTATAAATTGGGGCATTTGGGGGCTGTTTTCTACAAGATTTTCAAGTGGTTTTTAAGCTAGTTTTTCCAACTCTATTTAGAGGTTTTCCCACTTATTTAGAGAGCAAATATTTCCAATCAAAAAGGGGAGTTTTATCAAGAGTGTTTCAAAGTGATTTTCTTGAGTTTTCTTTCACAAATTCCATCCTTGTTTTTCTCACACAACACTTGAGCTATCCATTGATTATTCATCCTATAGGAGTGTTATTGTGAGAGTATTTGTTGGTAATCAAAGTGTTTAGATCACCAAGATTTCTTTCTTGTTCTTTGAGGAGGCGGACGAGTGCATTTGCGGTGTTTCGAGTTCGTGTGTGAACTCATTGTTTGAGGTGCGGCCTCGGCGAGCTAGTGAGCTTGCGGTGTGTACGGACTAGGGAGTCCGAGAGCTTGTAGGTGTTGCGGCACCGAGGAGTGATCCAGTAGGATCGATTTTAGTGGAAATCCTTCGTAGTGTCGAAGGCGGGGATGTAGAGCAAGTGTGCTCGAACCTCAAAACAAATTGGACATATTTTTGATGCATCACTATCAAGGAGTTTTGGTGGGACAACCACCATGTTTTGGAGATTTGGAGTAGTTCCTTGGTTTGGTAACTATTTCTAAACTCCTAGTTTATTTACATACTTTTCATTTGATAATATCATTTAGCATGTTCATGTTTTAATTGTTTTGTGCTTCATGTGGTAAATACTAGTTTAAATGTAGTTTTTATCAAAACTTGTATTTATACATGTACATATAGTGAACAAAAAATTGATTTATATATGTTTGCACTTCATGATTATTTGTACTCACTTTATGCACATGTATAGGCTAGTTTTGATGATTCTCTCATTTATACTTGTTTTGCCTATTTTCATGTTTTTACTTCATGTATATGTATTTTTTATTCAAATCTAATAAATATACATGTATACCCGTGAGTCTCTTGCCTTCATGCAAATACTATTAATAGACTCTTTTATGTTTGGGATATGTATGCATATGGTTAGTTTGGATAAATCATACATATACCTAGAAGTTTATTTTTAGATTAAAAAATGAATTTTTCATGTTTATCACTTGTTGTTTAAGCGATATTTTGTTTTTGAGCTTTATTGACTATTTTCATGAAAAATGCTAATTACATGATTCTTGTACACTCACACTTTATTTGTTTATTCATGACTTTGTTTCATGAACATATTTTTGAGCTTTATGGACTTTGAGTGTCAAATTTTGTGTATTTAGTATGTTTCATGAACATATATATTTGGTTTCATGTTTTGAAGGATCTTTAACTAGTTTTTCAAAAAAATTTTTTAACTAGTTATTATTCTTCAATTTGGTAGTGTTTTTCACTATAAAATATTTTCAAATCTATTTTTGAAAACCCTACCCATTGATGGGCGGATGGATGGGCGTGTATGCCTTACGAACCTTATTGAAAATCTTTTATCTTGAGCATATGAAGGGTGGTAGGTTATGAGTTATATACATGATTTACATTGTTATTTTCAATTGCAATCTCAATTGATATTTTTGTATATACTCATATTTTGTTTATATATATGTATGCTTTCAATTTCGAATAATATCAATTTTTATTGGTATTCTATTTCTCATACATATATATGATTTCATGTGCTTGCTTTACAATGGGTTTACATATTTAAAGCACAAAATTAGTTTATGCTTAACTTGATCTAAAACCGTTATTTTCAATTGATTTTTCAATTGATATTTTAAACATAATGCATAAGCTTATAAAAAATATAAAAAAATTTTAATCATTGTGTTTTAAAATTGGTATCAAAATTAAAAATTTGTAATGTCTATTTACAAAAATGATTATTTACAATTTGGTATCTTAAAAATTGATTGTTTTACAAGAGCTCTGATACCTTTAAAAATTTTGTTGTTTATATGATATCTTAAAATTTGATTACAAGATATCTCAAAATTTGTTTTTAAATGAGAAAATAAAAAAAAAACATTTTTGATTTGTATTGCCTATATGCAATGAGAGCTTAACATCTCTTCTACATATAGATTCATGTTGAGTGTATCTTGTATTGAGGAGCTTGACAACTCTTCTTTATGTAGTACACGTGTGTAGGGGAGCTTCACATCTCCTCTTATGCATTACATAATATGCGTTATGTAAATTAGGGCTTGTCATCCCTCTTTCATGTAATGTATATGTGTAGGGAAGCTAACTTAGCGTCTTCCTCTTCATGAATGTATATCGCATATATCTTTATTGATTTGTTTCATGACACCCCTTTTATTGATCTTTGTTTATGATAAAAAGGGGGAGAAAAATTTTGTTTTTACTTTAACCCCTTTGTTAATGATTGACAAAAAGAGGGAGAAGTATTTGGTATATATATGCATATTTTCCTTGCTTTATTATTAAACGGGGGAGAAGGTTTTATGTTTATGCATATATGTTTTGTATTGCAAATAGGAGAAAAAGAATTTGATGTGTTTTATGCTTGATCGGCATGTTTATCTCCATATATTTGCATACATATTTATGTGCTTGATTGACATGTTTATCTCCATATATTTGCATACATGTTTATGTGGTTTCATTGCATATTTATTTGTTTATTTGCTATGCATGAGTTAAGGGGAGCTTCTTTGAAGCTTTACTTTAATCCATGCATATATAACTTCATGAGTTTTGTCATCATCAAAAAGGGGGAGATTGTTGGCCCGAAGGCCCATCACTCTAGTTTTGATGATGATCAACTCATGTAGTTATGGTACTAATGATCTTGTGTTTATTTAGTCTCAGATTTGTAATCAAGATCTTAGTAGGTGCGTAGCTTCAACAAAGAATTTAAAGTCAAGTTTTAGAGCTAGCATGGTGTTTAGACCAAGTCAAGAAGGCTTCAAGTGAAGACTTCAAGAAGATGAAGACTTGTGTCTAGGTTTGTTTTTATAAGATTTTGTTTTAGTTAAATGTAAAGGATAGAATAGTTGGTGGATTGCTCAAGTATACCATGCACACACACTCTTGATATAGATGAGTTTTCATAAAAGAGTTTTCCTTTAGAAAAATACCGGTTTGGTTTTTGATATTCAAGTTTACATGTTTTAACCAAAATCGTATTTAGAGCTTAATGTCAAAAACATAGATATTTCATCATGTTTGTGCAGTGGATCATATCCATGCACTCTATGCTTTAAAAGTTATTTAAATATCTTGTTTTTGTATTTGGAGAAGTTTTGGAAAAACAAGTTTTGGAAAAATCAATTTGAAAAAATACAGTTTTTGTTTTGAACCAATATTTCCAACTTACAAAAATAGTTCAAATCTTTTATAACATGCCTTGATTTTTTGCAAGCATGTTTGTTTATCAAAGTAAAGTGTTAAAACTATTTTTGTAGATTTTTCAGTATTTTATGGGATTTTATTTAAGCCAAAACGACCAACATTTTAATCCCTAAAATTGTTTCCAGGCTTCAGCCGGTCAACCGACCGGTCGACCGAATCCTGAAGTCGGTCGACCGGGCGGTCGACTGACGTGCACAGACGTGCACGCCTGTTCTGGCAGGAGGGCCGGTCGACCGACCCGGTCGACCGACCCGGTCGACCGTCCAGAGAGCTCTGCTCTCTGGAAAGGCCCCGGTCGACCGACCGGTCGACCGGACAGAGAGCAGTGCTCTCTGTATCCTAGCCACGGTCGACCGCTGGCTCAACGGTCTGAAAAATGACCGTTGGCCGGTCGACCGAACGGTCGGCCGACAGGCCACCTGGACCCCAACGGAACTAGCTCTATAAATTGGGGCATTTGGGGGCTGTTTTCTACAAGATTTTCAAGTGATTTTTGAGCTAGTTTTTCCAACTCTATTTAGAGGTTTTCCCACTTGTTTAGAGAGCAAATATTTCCAATCAAAAAGGGAGTTTTATCAAGAGTGTTTCAAAGTGATTTTCTTGAGTTTTCTTCCACAAATTCCATCCTTGTTTTTCTCACACAACACTTGAGCTATCCATTGATTATTCATCCTATAGGAGTGTTATTGTGAGAGTATTTGTTGGTGATCAAAGTGTTTAGATCACCAAGATTTCTTTCGTGTTCTTTGAGGAGGCGGACGAGTGCGTTCGCGGTGTTTCGAGTTCGTGTGTGAACTCATTGTTTGAGGTGCGGCCTCGGCGAGCTAGTGAGCTTGCGGTGTGTACGGACTAGGGAGTCTGAGAGCTTGTAGGTGTTGCGGCACCGAGGAGTGATCTGGTGGGATCGATTTTAGTGGAAATCCTTCGTAGTGTCGAAGGCGGGGATGTTGAGCAAGTGTGCTCGAACCTCGAAACAAATCCCTTGTGTTTGCGATTGCTCACTCTCTCTCCCTTACTTGTTTATATCTTGCATGCTATTATTGTGTTTATTTTTACATGCTTGATATTCATATTGTGCTAAATTGTTATATGCTTGGGGATTGTTTGCTAACACTAGTTTTCAACCAAGAGAGCCAACGCGGCACCTCAACTCTTATTTAGAGGAATCTTGAGGAGTTAGTCCAGAGCCCTTCACGGGGAATCCGGCTACACTCTTATGTTAAACTTGGTGTTTAATGTAATAAGTTTTTAATTTGCATAAATAGTTTTTAATTCCGCATTTAGTGACCATTAGATTAGCCATCACCTATTCACCCCACTCTAGGTGATTTACAACAAGATGATTGGAAGCATCATTGCTGGGTGATGCTTCAGCAGCAATAGAGAAGGACGACACTACGAAACTTTGGCGCATGCATCTTAGACACATGAGCGAGCGAGGTCCTCAAACCCTACATAATAATGGTGCTCTACTAAGTATCAAATATTGCATAGTCGGTCTTTATAAATTTTGCATCACGGATACACAGTATAGAGTAGTTTTCTCTATATCACAACACAAGATAAAGAGTTTCCTAGATCTCATATACATTGATATGTGGAGACCTTTGCCAGCAAGATCCATTGGGGTGCTATGTACTATATCACGTCCATATATGACTTCTCCAGGAGAGTTTGGATATACTTCTTGAAGTAGAAATCAAAGATATTTTAAAAGTTCAAGGAGTGAAAAAATTATGGTGGAGAATCAGACAGGGCGAAAGGTGAAAGTCTTGAGGTCCGACAATAGAGGCAGGTATACCTTAATAGAATTCAAAGCTTACTTGGTGGGTGAAGACATCGAACACCAGCTGTAATACCCCATTCCCAGAATACGTACTTAGTTGCGTATTCAGATTTTCGACCGTATTTTTCAATTTGTTTTCCTGTATTTATTCTGTATTATGAATTCCTTATATGATTGTTTTGTCTTGATTTGGATTCGTGGATTCGGAGAGCCCTAGTCTGAACCGAAGGCCCGATCCTAGAGTATTACTCGATTTAGATATTCTGATGATTAGAATTGACCGATTTTAGTTTTAAATATCATTTTCCAATATTATATATTTTCTATGATTTTCTAGATTTTTCTGGAATTAAAATGAAAGTCTTCAAAACCGGTGTCGGCCAGTGCCGCTGACCGATTCCTGGATTTTTAATTCCCAAACAGTTTGGAATTTCATGATGGTCCTTTAGGCTTTATTCCTTAGAATCATATTTTCTACCTACATTCTTTTTCTGAGGATTTTATGATTTTATGAAAATTCCAACGGAGTCGGTAAATTATTGATTCCGGGATTTTTAGTTTTAAAACTATAAAGTATTTCTTCAAACGGATTTCACTATTGGTCTTTATATATTATTATTGATTTTTGGTAATTATTTCGGGTCGTTCCGAGATACTTGGATTTCGGACGATTCCGGTATTTTCCCGAAAGATTTCCGCATCCGCAACTGAATCCCGGGAATCCGCCACTTCCATTATTTTCATTTTCTATTCCAAGAGTATTCCTTCCCTTTTCCATTTTCTTTCCCATTTCCTATTTTCTTTCTTTCCTTTCCTTTAACTTCCACCACACACTTTTCCTATTTTCCAAAATTCTAAATTCCATAAACTCCACCAACTCCCACCTACTTCCTCATTATTATCACTCCACCTCACCCTCTCTCATGGCCGGCCAAGTGTCCACTTGAGAGACACCTCACCTCCCCTTTTTTACACAAAACCCCTCACTTCCATTTGATTTGCATCCCCTTCAAAAAATCCAAAACATATAAATGCTTTCCCTTTACATTCTATTTCATTTTTCTTCACTTCTCTTTTTCTCTTCTTCACTTCTCAAAAGAGAAGCCTTCACCTTCACCAAAACCCTAACCTCCATCTCCCCCTTCATCTCCACCACCTCAACAACTACTCCAACACTTTAGCTTCATCTTCTTCCTCCTTCATCACCATGGAAGCAACCACAAGGTCATCAACTCCAACAACTTCATCAACTCCACCAACATCTCCACTCTCTTTTCATCATAAACCACCACCACTTCTTTTGGTAAGTAATTTCCCTCACCAAGACTTGTACAACTCTTAGTCTACTTATGTTTGCATATTCTTGTTGATTTGTGTCTTCAATTCTTCTTATTTAGCCATCAAACACAAACCCTAGAAATCTGTTCTGTTTGCTGTTTCCAGACGATTAGTCGACTTGACCTAGCCATTAGTCGACTAACCCTTTCATTTGAAACTTAACCTTTTCTGGAAACACAGTATTAGTCGACTTACCTTAGTTCCTAGTCGACTAGAGGCCCTTAGTCGACTACACCCTTGACCCTAGTCGACTAACCCTTCCTGGACCAGAAACCTTAACTCTCTGTATCCCAGATTTAGTCGACTTAACATAACTATCAGTCGACTTGTCATGTCTGTTAGTCGACTACCCCTATGACCCTAGTCGACTAACTTTTCCTGAATCAGAATATCAACTCTCTGGAACCCAGTATTAGTCGACTATACCAGACTGTTAGTCGACTAACCCCTTTATTAGTCGACTACTCATCCTACCCTAGTCGACTAATTCTGTCTGTTTGTTACAGTTATTTACCTTCTCAAACTTGGATCTTATACTTGGTTTATATGTTGTATATTATACTTCTTGACTTGTATCTTGACTAACATCATCCTCACTTCTCTCTTTCTCTCTCCTCTTCACTCTACATATTTATATATCATATTTTATGGCGTGCCCCGGATTTCGTGGATTTTGGACCTTTCGGCTTTTCGGTGATGCAGGCGAGTGTTCTCACTCGCTACCCTCTTACTTCTTATTTCATTGATTATGCGCATGTTCTAGCTTTAGCTTTCATGTATTTTATTTCATGTGCTATGTCTTTTATTGCTTATACCATGCGTGGCCGACCCTTCGTGGTCGTTGGACTTTGGATTACTGTTATGTTTACACTTGCCCTACTACTACTTCAGACTTGTTAGTTGCATGTTTCCTTTTAACACATGTATATCACCTGACATCTAGAGTGTTATCACCTGACCACCTGACATACTACTATTTGGCTAGACCCTCTTGGTATGACCTGACTTATCCAGACTATTATCAATCTCTTGACATAACTTACCACCTGATTATTATCAATCTCTTATATGTTTGGTTGCTTATTCATTATCACCATCCTATCATGCTATCACCTTACACCCAGCATGATAACTTGACTTGTGATTATTACCTTTACGGGAACTTGACCTTATTATCTTGTATCATGATCAGTGACCTGTTTCCTGCTTTACATGCAGTGACCTGACTATATAGTACTTATGTACTCCTAATTTCCTGATCATGCCTAATTCCTGATTATTCCCGTAAAGTGATAATTAAACTATTAAATCCTAAAAAGGACCAACTTGTATTGGGTCGGGGGAAATATGCGGATATCGATATGTGTTCGTGTTTACAGTGGCATTAGGTTGTGCACTATATCCGGTCTGACCTGTGGTACTCCAGGGGACCGAGGGGAGAGCTGGCTCCCTACATTCCTGTTTTAACGGGCATACATAAGTCCCTCCTCCTGGATAAGCCTTGCGGCTGGCTTCCGTTTCCATGCAACGGAGCAAACTTTGGCCGTGGTCCCGGGTATGTACGGGACCCACTGTAAACATAGTTCGTTGATACAACCGCTATTTCCAATAACAACCTCGACTTTCTATATATGGAAGTATGTGAGTTGGGATATATACCGAGACACATACCTAGATATATGGTAAGACGAGTAATAATAAAGTGTCATAATAACTGGCTCTTTAAGTTGTAAGTAGAGGTATGTGGAATGGGACGCATACTAAAACCTGCAACTTAAATGGCTCTGAATCTGTGATATGCATTACTATATTTGCTAGTCTTGGATTTTACTTCGAATTTCCGGTTTTATGAGTATTATCGTATTTACGGCTCATATTCTGCTTTATCCTGGATTTCCTGTTTTATGGATATTATGTTATACTTGTTCTTATATATACTTCATTTGTGTTCTAACCCTCCTGTCTTCTGTACTTGACTCTTGTACTCATCCTGGCTCGCCACCTGGCATCATATCATACTCGCCTGGGGAGTTTCACTGACTCCCCTGGATTCTCATGTCCAGGTCATGGAGCCCGGAGCGTATGGATTTCCCCCGTTACTGATCAGAGTGGCGCAGCGGTAGCGTGGATCTCCAGACGACAGTCCAGAGCCACATCCTTCCAGACCCCCTTTGTGCCTCTCGAGTTTTTCCTTAGTAAACTCGTGAGTGCTCTTTTATACTTTTCATACTTGTACATCCTTGTATACTTGTATGCGAGCTCCCTTTTATACCGTTCATATTATGTATATTCCTTGTACTCTCGCATTTGCGCATATCTGTGATGTATTATTATTGTAATATTCATCACCTCTGGTGATAACTCTGTGATTGTATATATATATGTGTTGGAATGTATAATGCACCATATGCTTCCGTACTCTGATTCTTGTCTTTACTGATGCTTAGCGTATATACGGGAGGGTAGTTCTGACCTACGTATATACGTTGCAGTGACGTCCCCGTATCGCCGGGATCGGGGCGTTACACCAGCTAAGTAATTTAGGACTATAGTAACAGAATGGAGTAGCAGAGTGCATGAATCAGATACCTACAGAGCGTGACCGCAATATCAGGTTACAGGCTGACATGTCAGAAGGATTTTTGACAGTGACAGTGAGTCATGCATGCTATATGGTAAACAGATCACCATCTACAACCATTTATCTTCAAATTTTAGAGGAGATATGGCAAGGAGTGTCTGTAGATTATTCAACATTATGAATTTTCAATTTCCCGACGTATAATTTGGTTGATAGTCAAAAAATAAACAAAGTGGAGTTCAAGTCTAAGAAGTGCATCTTTATCGGGTTCATCAAAAGAGTCAAGGGTTTCAGATATTAGGATTGAGAGACATGGAGCTCTTTTAGCAGTAGGGATGTGGCTTTTGACAAAGAATCAATATTGCAAGAAAGGTCAGAGACGGAGGATAAAGCGCAAGGTGAAGCTCCAAACAGCTCATCAGACACTCAAGTAAAGGGGATTGAGTTCTTAGATGGCCCTAAAAGACCTGAACGGTCATATGAGGAATCTCCAGATTTAGATGGAGACGAGCAGGAGGTTACTCAAGAGCAACCCAGACTGTTGAGGCAGTCAGTCAGAGTTTCGATTCCACCAACAAGATATGGTTGAGAAAATGATCATGTCTCTTTCGCATTAGTAACAGAAACATGAGATCATGACAATTATAGTGAGAAAATTGAGGTAGATGACCACGACAATTGGATTACAATCATGAAATGGGAGATGAAATCTTTGGATAAAAATCAAACATGGGAGTTGGTTGATCTTCCAAATGACTCTAAGGCAATAATTTGCAGATGAGTCTTTCACAAGAAAGATAATGAGCAGTATAAGGTAAAGTTGGTTGTCAAGGAATATGCTCAGAAGGCGGGTATTGACTATAATGAGATCTTCTCTCTCGTAGTTAAGCATACATCTATTCGGATGTTGTTGGTGATAGAAGCTCAGTTTGATTTAGAGTTAGAGCAGGTTGATGTCAAAATGTTTCTGTACGGTGAGCTAGAGGAGAGGATATACATTAAGCAACTTGAACGGTACATTCAGGAAGGACTAGAAAATAAGGTGTGTCTTCTCAAGAAGTCCCTTTATGAACTTAAACAGTCTCCCAGACAGTGGTACAAATGTTCGACTCTTTCATGATTAAGATCAGATACACCTAATGTGAGTATGACAGTTTTGTATATTTCAAGAAGAATGATAATTCGACATATTTGTTGTTGTCTGTGGATGATATGCTGATTGCTGTGAGAAATAAGCAACATATTCAGAAGCTTAAAGCTCATCTAAAGAGGAAACTCTACATGAAAGATTTGGGAGAAGCTAAGAAGATCTTAGATATGGAGATCACTCGAGAGAAAGGTTCAGACAAACTTTGACTATCTCAGGAGAACTACATTCTCAAGGTGTTAAAAAGATTCAACATCACAAAAGTAAGATCGATTACTACTCTTTTAGCGGGTCACTTCAAGTTATCCTCCAAGCAGTGTCCACAATCACTGAAAAAGGAGGAGGAGCTGTCTCGAGTATCATATGCTAGTACAGTGGGATCACTCATATATGCTATGGTCTATACTAGGTCTGACTTAGCCTATGCAGTTAATACAGTAAGTCAGTTCATGTCGAATCCAGGCAAGCAACACTGGGAAATAGTAAAGTGGGTGCTACAATATCTATGAGGGACTGCGAGACTAGGCTTGACATTTCGGAGATTGGAAATAGGAAAGCTTAGTTATTATAAGGTTATGTTGATGCAGATTATGCAGGAGATTTTGATCAGCGAAAATCTACGACAGGTTATGTATTCACAGTAACTGAGTGCGTCATCAGTTGAAAGGCGAAATTGTAAGACACAGTGGCTCTTTCAATGACAGGAGTGGAATACATGGTTGTAGTTGAGGCATCAAAAGAAGCTTTGTGGTTGAGTGGATTGGTGGAGACTTTTGGCATTATACATAATTCAGTTTGGGTTCATTATGACAGTTACAATGCTATTCATCTTATTAAGGATCAAAAGTATCATAAGTGGACAAAGCATATTGATATGAGGTATCACAAGATACGTTGTTAGTCATAGATGATAAGGTAACCAACTTGGTGAAGATCAATATAAAAAAGAATCCAACAGACATTATGACAAAAATCATTCCAGTAGAGAAGTTCAGAGCATCTCTAAACTTCATCTAGATTCTCCAAAGTAAGGTGGAGAACGGGATCTTAGGAGGGAGACATGTGTAGTCACAAGAAGACTTACTGAACATAAGTCAAGGTGGAGATTGTTAGTATTTTTGGTGCTTCATATTTATTAGAGAAGAAATCAGGTTCAGGTGGAAGAGATACAAACTTCAGAGATTAAGATCGGACATGTGCAGATATGCACGAGTAGTTATGTTCAAGATAAGTCGACTTATACTTTGTATAGTTGATTTATGATCAGGTTAATTGACTTATGCATGCAATATAGTCGATTGGCATTGCAACAGAGAGTGAGCATCTCAGGTTAGTCGACTGATACATCAGTATAGTTGACTAATGTATATTAGTTGACTTATACATCAACATAGTCGACTATTGATGGTTCTGACATTTTTTCGGGTTCTATTTTTAGTTCGAGTTGGATTCAAGTTTCCTTCTTTCTGTGAGGCGGTACTGCTTGTATTGTTGGAGTTTGTATTAGATTAGGATAATCCTAAGAGTCTATATAAGCCTTCGGGATGGCCTTTGAAGGCATCTTAATCAAAGTCAAGAAGAGATTAAGTTTCCACCATTGAGAGTTATAAGAGAGAGAATTCATGTAACTCTTATTATTTTCTTTTCTGTTATCAATAAAATTTCTTCCCTCCTCCCCGTGGACGTATGCACTCTTGCTGAGCCATATTAATTCTGGTATTTTTGTGTTTTGTGATGATTAACCTTTATTTCTTCCTAGTGATAGATCACTTCCACGCTTCTATTGCCGAGCCCAGGCCTGGCTATCAGTAGGAGCATCCTGAACAACCGCTTAGGGCCTCACTGCTGAGAGGGCCCCATATGATATCATGTATTTAGAAAGAGGACAATAGTTGCTTTATAAAATATAGTTGCTGTGCCTCTAAGAAAATTCCAATGTAGCTCAATGGTTTCGTCACTTGGACTTGCCCTTGAGGTTCCGGGTTCGAACCTCAATGCTCCGAATGTGCATTTAATCTTTTTTTTGTTTTCTCCTTTTAAAAGCATATGCGGGCCTGGGCTTTTGGGTGTACATTTAATCTATTTTTTAAAGTGAATGTACACGTATTTTGTATATCTATTATTACATTCCTACATCTATCTTGTAATAAACCCTGCTAATTAATTTATCTTAATGTCTGATTTGTTCAGGAATAATTTAATGGAGAATGAGAGAATAATCTCGAATATATTCCAACTAAATCGGATTTATTTAAATTTGTTATCCTAACTTGAGAAATCAACGAAGATAATCCCAAATCTAGAAGTCCAGAGGCATACCTTATCAGAAAACATAGAATATTTCAAAGAGAAAGCCATGCACCCCCGGATTTGGCCCAACGACCAGATCCAGGCCACGAAAACGCGACTTTGGCTGTGTTTCTGCGACAATCTTGGGAGATTTGATGAGCGTTTTTTGGTGTTATCTCCTCACATACTCCCCTTTCCATTTTCTCCTATAAATACTGCAAATTCAGAAGGTAAACGTGCACCACTCTAGCAGAGAATTAGAATTAGGCTTTTTGTTTCTAATTTGAACTTAGTTTTTTATTTTTATTCATGTAATTTTAGTTTATTTGTAAGCTTAGATTAGAAAAGAGATTCACGGGAGAAGGAGAAGAAGAATTGTATTGAGAGTGATACCGATATAATCTTTTTTCTTTCTTTCATCATTTTCAATTTAAACGAAAGTTTACCTTTTTATTCTTCTTCTTATTTCTTTTGGTTTTAATTACAATCCAAATGAGTTTTATAGCATCGGAGTCGTCTTGCCTTTGCGAGTGCCGCTGATAACTCATGACAATGAATTTCTCCTTTTAAAAGTCTGTATTATTTCATAATTGCCCCCCATAATCTTTATGATGTAATGTGGACGAAAAATGAATATGTTCTTATGGGCTATGCACTGATCGCCTATGAGTCAAGGTAAAACCTTCGTCGAAGATCAAGGTAAATAATTAGCCAAAAGAGGTAAATATTCTTTAGTTTTTATTTCTTTTCATTTCTTCGTTTAGAAACATTCTAAACCAATACTTTCCTTACTCTTTTTATTTCTTTCTTTTTAACTTAGTTTTTTTTTTAACACCAACATAATCTTTTTCTTCTATCTTCTCTTCTTCTAACTTAATATTTTTCTTTTCTTTTCAAAAACTAAGAAGAAATATTTTATCTGGTTTTTAGTAACTAAAAAAGATTACTTAACACTTCTATCGCAGTCTCTCCTTGTGGATCACGACCTACATAGCCACTATTATAGTGAAAGTATTGAGAAACCCGAGCACTTTCTATATCTTATTTCTAAAGTCTATTTTTCTGTGCAGGTTCAGCCTCGATCAAATTTTGGCGATGTCGTCTGGGAGGGACGGTATTTCTTTTTAAATTTACTTAACAGTTAACTTTTTTCTTCTCTATTTTTGTGTGGAGGGGTATATTTCAAGAAACAAGTAGCTACAATGTATATACAACATAGCTGGGCCTCTACTCTAGAAAGCAGAGCCAGGGAACCTCTTGCTGCAAAAATGCAGCACATTTGCGCTGCAGAAGAGGAAGGACTACTAATGTTCTTTCCTGCAGGCTGCTTAGATTGGAAAAATATAGATTATGTAGTGTTTAGTTTTTCTATTTAATCTACTGTGCACACTATTTTAACTCAATGGTAACTTGGTGATTGTTAATTCTAAAAAACAATATATATTTTGCATTCTAGGACATTTGTCTAATTTCGTTTACATTTCATTACTGTTAAAGAGTGCTGAAGCAAAAGTATGTCTGCATTGTATGTAGAAAAAGAAACACGTTTGACTGATATTTATTACTTGAGTGTATTTTTTTTGCTATATACATGTATACATTGCACTCAAATGATCTAAGGGCTAAACCGATAAACAAGATAACGTAAGGAAGTCTAATTGTCAAAAAAGTAGAGTTTAGAAAGATGTTATTTGATGTTCGAAAGTGTATCTCTGGCTTTCGAAATTTAAGCGCAATAGCTAGTCGCTAAGCATGTCGAATCCACAGGGTAGGATGCGATGCAAGCGTTTCGATTAAGTTCTAACAACAAGCATCTTTTAAGAAAAAAATAGAAAAAAAATGTTTGTTTGATTTTTGGCTTTAAAACTAAGAAAGAAAACTTTAAAAGATGTGTTTTTGTTTATGAAAAAAGATCACAACTTACTGATCTACCACTACTAACATGCTAATGTTTAAACGATAATTGCTTCATTTTGGATCATAAGCAATTCTATCAAGAAATTCACATAAAGGTCAAGTAAGGTAAATAAGTTGAAAAGTGTAGGATCTATAAATAAGGAAACACAAGTACTAGATGGCGGTCATGAATAGTATTTAAAAAATTCTAAAAAAATATAAACTACTTGCAGGAAAATAGAATACACAGAATAAATTTCAGAAAAATGCAAACACAAACACAAGAGATTTTATCCTAGTTTGGTCCTTATGACCTAGGTCTAGTCCCCAAGCAACATGCATGAGATTTTACTTATCATGATTTTGAAACACCCTAAAATCAACTTCAGTACTCCATGTGACAAAAGCCTTCGCCAAATCTGTACACCTCTTCTTTACACCAAGAAGACACTTCTTTGATTGAATATAATATATATTATAAGCCTTGAATTTTGTATGTGAATGACTGAACAAGGTTTTTTATAGAAAGGCTCTTAGAATTCTTCACAAAAGGAATGAAATGGTGTGAAGAATAGAAAGTGAAATTTTTTTTTTTTGTAGAACAAAATAATATCAGAGTTTTTTACAGACAACTTGTGAATGAATTGGTAATTGAACCCAGAAATAACATCCCTATTTATAGGTAAGAACAAGGGTCAGTTAGGGTAGTTATCTAATTCAAATTTGAATGTGAAATGTTGGAAAAAATACCAAAATATGGAAACTATCTAATAGACAGAAACTAACTATTAGTCAGTTAGGGTAGGAGATTAATCCACTAGTCAATGTACTTTTGCCTAGCTAAGTTGACTAGAGTTTAGTTGTAGCCGACTAAAACTAACTGACATAGACAGATAAGTCTCTGAAAAACTGGATTATCGACTAGGTCTTTCAATAAGTCGACTAACTATATAGACTAAGAGCAGTTAACTCACTATAAAGCAGACTTAGTCGACTGGGAGAAAGAACAAGTTGGCTAGAGGACTAAATAGTCGACAAGATAAGGGTATAAGTCAACTATATATGGTGTTAGTGTGTGTGATCAAGGCTTTTTACAATCTTCTCAAAAATAATAAAAAATATATAAAAATAATAGAACATTCTTGTATAACCTTGTGCTTCATAAACGCAATGGTAGAGTTATATCTTCAACTTTCGAGCATCAAGGAAGCTGCATCAAAAGTATGAGGATGTATATGTATATAGAAGATATGATATAAGTTTGTAATCATCAAAATTCAAGTTCTAACATTCTCCCCCTTTTGATGATGACAAACAATTATGTATGCACAAGCTCCCCCTGCAGAGAACAGATATAACATATATATATATATATATATATATATATATATATATATATATATATATATATATATATATATATATATATATATATATATATATATATATATATAAAATAAGTGTTCTCCCCTGCATAAAATACATTATGCCATACATATATGATACATTATATTTTATCCCCCTTTGTCATGAATACAAAAGTATATTAACAAAAGAGAAAGATATTTAAGCCAAGAAACACAATAACCAGGTAAAAACAAACCAATTGCATATACTTAGAAAAGTATTAATTATTACATAAAAGTGTTCATTAAAGGGATAAAGAAACAAAAATATATATCTTAAAAAGCCATAAAAGCATCAACACCAAATACTCCAAATCCATTTGCATCACATATTGGTCAAGAAGGAGGAGGTGGTGGTGAAAAATGGGACTTGATGAGATCAAGAATTTCCAGCTGGGTGGCTTCAAAAGAGTCCATTTTGAGCTGCATATTCATGAAATGCTCCATAAGTAATGTTTGATTGTTAAGAAGTGCGATCTGAGAGGTCATCATGGATGCTTGTTGGTTTTGAACTTCCAAGACCTCAGCAGAGAGATTATTATAATATGCATAAGAGAAATGTGGTGGAGTTGGTGGAGATAGAGGTGGTTGAGTTGGAGATTGAGGAGGTTGGGTAGAGCTTTGTGGAGAACGAGAGGATTATGGAGGTGGAATGTCAAGGAGTTTCATTCTAAGGATTGAACAATCAAACAACTCAAATATCTTGACAACACTAGTCTCAGAAGCAAGATCAAGTTTAAACTTTCGAAACACATGAGTGAGAAATGCACCATAGGGGAAAAAATGAGGTATGCTCTTTCAGAATAGTATCAAACATGATTTTTGCCCAATTAACGTTTGATCCAGTCATAATGGCATAGACACAGGAAGCTAAATCACGAGAAAAATAGTTATAGCTACTAGTTTTGGGCAAATGTTGTAAGCTAGGATACGACCAATAAGTCATGGAATTGGTTATAGCTTATTGTTTGTCACAGGTGGACCTTGATCGGGAAGATAAATATGAGAGGATACTTTCTCATTGGTCATATCAATCTCACTAAGGTTTAAGCCATGATAATGAATATTGAGAATACAGCCTAAGGATTTAGGAGTTAGTTTGATATCAACACCTTTAACTAAAGTAAACAACTGAACATTATCATCATTATCCTCGTAGTTCAGATTTATGTAAAACTGATGTATCAAGAACCGGTAATAGCCTTGTTTTGATTCATAGGAGAACATAGCATGGAGACCAATTTGATGTAAATAAGATGAAATATCATATTCAAAGAAATCATTATAGTTGATAGATCAACCAGGTAAGATTTCCAATTGAGATAACCTTAGATAATCATCTTCTAAAGTAGGGTTCTTGAGAAAGTCCTAAAATCTATTTGGGAAGATGATGTTGAGGCTAAGAATTTTATTTTCTTAGATCTAGACATGATATTAAGTGAAAATAGAGATGACAAATGACAGACAATGCTGGAAATGCAGGAAATAAAAAGAAAAAAAAGAGAAGAACTGAGGGAATCTGAATCTGGAAGAGAGACTGAAAACAGCTGAAGAAGTCGACAGAAAGAAGCCTTAGGCAGCAGTTGATAGTGAAAAAGGGGTAGTGAAATTGGGTTTTAATAGAGAAGAGGGATAATTTAGGGAGTGGAAATGTAATCAATGGTTAGGATTTAGTTAGGAGTAGATCAGATCCAAGATTTTAGTTAAATGGGTCGGGTTTGAAAACACAGAATTCATCAAAAAACACAGTATCAGAAAACATTAGTCAACTTATATTAGAAGTTAGTCGACTAATCCCTGAGTTAGTCGACTATATAGTGAAACTAGTCGACTAATTCTCAAAACTCAGAAAATACTTAGTTTCTGTTAAACCTCAGTAGTCGACTATACAATAACTTAGTCAACTAATTATGTTATAAGTCGACTATATACTCTTTATAAGTCAACTAATACGCATAAAAGGAGCAGTCTGAAAAGTTTTAAGATATTTTAAATATCAGAATATTACAAATACCTAAATCTCTTAGAAATCTCATAAAAATATCCTTCTTAAGGGGTTTTGTGAAAATATCTGCTATTTGATTATCAGTAGGTATAAAACCTAATGAAATATCACTCTTTAAAGCATGATCACGTAAAAATTAATGTCGAATATCTATATGTTTTGTACATGAATGTTGAATGAGTTTTTTAATAAGTTAATAGCACTGGTGTTATCACACATAATAGGTGAATTTGTCCTTGAAATACCATAATCAAGTAGGATTTGTTTCATCCATATAATTTGGGCACATGAAATGCTAGCAGCGATATATTCTGGTTAAGTTGTCGATAATGATACTGAATTTTGCTTTTTACTGAACCATGATACTGGTGAATGACCCAAAAAATGACAAGTACCACTAGTACTTTTTCGATCAGATTTACATCCAGTAAAATCAGCATCACTATATGATATTAAATAAAATGTGCTTAATTTTGGATAAAATAAATCATAATTTTCTATGTTATTAATATATCTAGGAATCTTTTTCACTGCTTTAAGGTGTGATTCCTTAGGATTAAACTGATATCTATCACATAAGCAAACGCTGAACATAATATCAGGTCTACTTGAAATGATATATAAAAGTGAACCAATCATACCTCGATATAGTTTTTGATCAACACTCTTACTATTCTCATCTTTTGTCAAAAATGTAGAAGTATTCATTAGAGTACTCTTGCTGCCAGAATTTTTCATACCGAATCTTTTGAGAAGTTCCTTTACATACTTGCATTTAGAAATGAAGATTTCATCTTTCATTTGCTTTTTCTACAGACTGAGAAAGTAATTAAGTTTACCCATGTGACTCATCTTAAATTCACTCTGCATTGTCTTAGAAAATACTTGATAAAATTTATCATTAATAGATCCAAAGAAGATATCATCAAAATAAACTTGTATAATCAAGATATCTTTGTTGACATGTTTAATAAAAAGTGTTATATCTGCTTTACCAATTTTAAAATCAGAATTTAAAAGAAAATTTTAATTTATCATACCAAGCACGAGGTACTTCTTTTAAACCATATAAAGCATTTTTTAGTTTAAAAACATGAATTGAAAATTTTTCATATTCAAAACCTGGAGGTTGTTCAACATAAACTGTTTTTTTTAATAAATCCATTTAAAAAGGCACTTTTTACATCTACTTGGTAAAGTTTAAAAATCCATAAAATATGCATAAGTAAGTAAAATACGAATAGATTCAAGTCTAGTTACAGGCGCATAAGTTTCATCAAAATCAATACCTTCTTCTTGATTATATCTTTGTGCAACTAATCGTACTTTATTCTTTGTAATTTGACCTGATTCATCTAGTTTGTTCTAGAAAACTCATTTGATATCGATGACTGGATGATCAGGAGGTTATTGTACAAGATCCTAAATATCATTTTTGACGAATTAGTTCAACTCTTCTTGCATCCTTACTATCCAAAAATCATCTGCACAAACTTCTTTGATATTCTTTAGTTCAATAAGAGATATGAAAGCAATATGTGTCATGTAATTCAACTTAGATCTAGTCCGAAAACCTTGAGAAATATCTCCAATAACTAAATCATGTGGATGATTCCTTACCTTGACATATGCTTTAGGTAACTCAGTTAGAGTTTCATTAATGTTAGAAATATTAGTTTCATCATGAGATGTAACAGTATTATCAATAACAGGAGTATCTATAATATCATCATCATCATCATCATGTGAAGAAGTATTAATAACAAATTTAGATAAAGATTCATCAGATTTAACATGTAATGATTCTTCAATAGTAGATGTTTTCTCATTAAAGATTTTATGTGCTTTACTATGAGGACAATAACCAACAAAAATATCTTCATTGGATCAAGCATCAAATTTATCTAAAGCATCTCTAATATTTAGAATAAAACACTTACATCTAAAAATTTTAAAAGAAGAAACTTTTAGAATTCTATCAAAAAAAAATTCATAACATGTTTTGCTCAAAATAGCTCGAATAAGCACACGATTCAAAATATAACATGTAGTAACAACTGCCTCAGCCCAAAAATATTTTGGTAAATTACTGTCCATAAGTATAATTCTAGCACATTCTTGCAAAGTCTTATTCATCCTCATAACAACCTTTGAAGAGATGCTCTAAAGCAAAGTTATGTGTAATACCACACTTATCATGAAAATTTGCAAAAGATTTATTTTCAAATTTCCCTCCATGATCACTTCATATAGTGACTATGTTTAGAGACTTTTAATTTTGAATTCTTTATAAAAGCTTGCAAATTCTTCAAAAGTATCATTTTTATTTTTTAGAAATATTACCCATGTAAAACGAGAATAATATTTAACAATAACAAAAGTATATCTGTTTTTATTTAAAAAAGAAACACATGTAGGACCAAATAAAATTCAAATGCAACAACTCTAAAGGTCTATGAGTAGAAACCAAATCTTTAGATTTAAAAGATGATTTAACTTATCTTCCTAATTGACAAGAATCACAAAAATAATCTTTTTTAAAAGATACTTTTGGAAGGCCTTTAACTAAATCAAATTTAGAAATCTTAGAAATAGTTTTCATATTTAAATGATCAAATCTTTTATGCCAGAAAAAATAATCATTATTAGAAGCAATTAAACATAAGTTATTATTAAATGATAAACAAGTCATTAATTACTCATAGATGTTATTATTACAAGAACCTCTAAATAACATATCTTTCATGTTTGTATTATATGTAAGACATACATCTTTTTCAAAATTTATTTTATAACCCTTATCTCATAATTGATTAATACTTAACAGGTTGTGTTTTAAACCTCTTATCAAAAGAACATTTTCAATAAGGGTTTTGAAATATTACCAACCATACCAATAACCTTTCCTTTATTATTGTCTCCAAATGTTACTGTTCCTCCTTTCTTGATTTGAATGGAAGACAGTAGTTGTATATGGTCGATCACGTGTTTGGAACAACCACTATCAAGTATCCATTTTTCTTTATGGTGTTCCTATAAGATAAAACATTTTGTATGGTAACAATCATGATAAGGTCCGAAAAGATTAGCCTTTAGGAATCCAAATCCAATTTGAATTTGGTTTCCATTTGTTAGTATAAAGATAATTATAAGAATTGCAAACTTGCTATATATATGATATAATATAGGAATTTTTATCCACAGTATTTAGACTTTTAGGAATCCATATATATATTTATACCTAGAACTTTTTGAAACAGTATTAGTGTTTTTCTTAACAAAAAATTTATATAAATCATAATTATTCTTTTTATAAACATATGTAGTCTTTTCAAATTTATCTTTAGAAAATCTAAGACCAAAATGATTATTTAAAATCATTTAGAAAGATATTAAACCATTTAGATTTTTTTTCCTTTATTAAATTTTGTAACATTTTTCAAAATTTCTTCATATTTAATCTTGAAACTTGACATTTCTTTATCTAAATAGAGATTCTAGAATTCTTTAAGCAAAATATTTTCTTTTAAAAAATTCTTATTATCCTTTTTCAAAGATGAAATAACTTTTTCAATGTCTTATTTTTGAGAATTTAAGGAAGATGTTTGTGAAATATGAAGTAAATTTTTTGTTAAGTTTTTAAATTTCTTTTGTCAAAATTTTATTTTTAACTTTTTCATTTTTGAGATCAATATATAATTCATTAAAAGCATCTAATAATTCATCATATTTAGAAAACTTTTGTACCTCATCTTCATGAGCCATGAAATAAACATTGGCAGTTTTGATGGCTTTTTCTTCATCAGAGGAAGATGAATCACTATCATCCCAAGTTGCCTGAAAAGCTTCCTTCTTTTTGTTGAATTTGTTGAAGTTCTTGAAGTTCTCTTTGAATTTTAGCAATAGGCAATCCTTCTTTATATAACCTGATTTGTTACAATTAAAATAAAAAAAGATTGTCATTAGTATCCTTATTCTTTCTAAACTTATCTTGTTTCAGGAATTTCTTGAATTTTCTTGAGATCATTATCATTTCTTCTTCATCATCATCTAAATTGTCCAAGTCTGAGGATGTATGGGAGACAAGTACTTTGTTCTTGGATTGAAGTTATTATTCATCTTTCTTCCTATCTTCAATTTAGACTTCATATGCCATCAAATTTTCAATAAGATTTTCTAATTACATTGTTGACAGATCATTTACTTCTTCTATAACAGTAATCTTTTTCTCTCAATCTGATGAGAGTGCTCGAAGAATCTTTCTAACTTTTCTACTTGAGTGTACTCCTTTCCAAGGGCTATTAATGAGTTTGTAATATCAGTGAACCTTGTAACCATTTTCGCAATAATTTCATTCTCTTTCATTTTGAATAGCTCAAACTTGTAAATAATAATAGAAATTTTAGATTATTTTATTTTATTTATACCTTCGTATGTTACCTGTAATATTTGCCATATTTGATTTGCTGATATGGCAATTGCCACACGATTGAATTCTTTTTTGTTCAAGTCACAGAAAAGTGCGTTCATTACTTTGGCATCAAGATTGACAGACTTCTTCTGTTCTTCATTCCAAGCATCATAATTGGTAGTAGGCTTAGTGTATGGTGCTTTCACGATGTTTCAAAGTTTATAGTTGAGTGATTGTAAGTAAATTTTCATTCCATACTTCCAGTAGTTGTAGTTCGATTCATCAAACAGTGGTGGTCGTTGCATGGAATGCCCTTCCTTAAATTGTGATGAGCGAAATTCCGTTGTCATTTTTGTACATTGCTATGATACCAAGTGTAAGATCTATAAATAAGGCAATATAAATACTAGAGGAGAGTGAATAGTGTTCATAAAAATTCTAACTAGAAATATAAACAACTTGCAAGAAAATAGAATGCACAAAATAATCTCAGAAAAATACAAATGCAAACACAAGAGATTTTATTTTGATTCGGTCCTTATGATTTACACCTAGTCCCTAAACAACCAGCTTGAGATTTTTCTTATCTTGATTTCGAAACGCCCCAAAATCAACTTCAGTCCACCACTTGACAAAAACCTTCGCCAAATCTGTACACCTTTTCTTTACACCACGAAAACACTTCTTTGATTGAATACAATATATCCTAAGCCTTGAATTTTATATGTGAATGACTGAACAAGATTTCTTATAGGAAGGCTCTCAGACTTCTTCGTAAAAGATTGAAATGGTGTGAAGAATAGAAAGTGAAAAATTTATTTTCTGTAGAGCAGAATAATATCAGAGTTTTTTACAGAAAACTTGTGAATGAATTGGGGATTGAACCCAGAAATAACATCCCTATTTATAAGTAAGAACAAGGGTTCGTTAGGGTAGTTATCCAATTCAAATTTGAATGTGAAACGTTGAAAAAAAAACACCAGAACACGAAAACTATCTAACATACAGAAACTAAATATTAGTGGACTAGGGTAGAGATTAGTTGACTAGTCAATATGTTTTTGCCTAGCTAAGTCGATTAGAGTTTGGTTGTAGTCGACTAGAACTGACTGATATAGACAGATAAGTCTCTAAAAAACTGGATTATTCGACTAGGTCTTTCAATAAGTCGACTTACTATATAGTCTGAGAGCAGTTAACTCTCTATAAAGTAGACTTAGTCGACTAAGAGAAAGAACAAGCTGACTAGAGGACTGATTAGTCGACTAGAAAGGGTATAAGTCGAGTATATATGGTGTTAGTGTGTATGATTAAGGCTTTTTACAGTCTTCTAAAAAATAATAAAAAATACATAAAAATAGTAGAACATCCTTATACAACCTTATGCTTCATAAACTCAATGGTAGAGTTATATCTTCAACTTTTGTGCATCAAGAAACCTGCATCACAAGTATGAGAATGTATATGTATATAGAAGAGATGATATAAGTTTGTTATCATCAAAATCCAAGTTCCAACAAGATTCAATCCTACTTGAAATAATACTAAGTCAAAATCTAACATTAAACCATCAAGATTTTTTAATCAAGCATAGAGTAAGAAAAACCCTTAACTAGTATTAACAAATAATTGATCTAGTTAGTCAACCTCATGTGCCTTTAGGACACTCGCTATTCGCCAGGTTTGGATTAGGCATACTGATTTCTTTTTAAGATAGAAAAGAAATATTTGACAAACTTTTGAAAAAACTTAAGTAATTATAAGTCATAGATTTACCAAAATTTTCATTCCTAAACTTAGTCTCTATTCAAAAACTTGTAATTATTAAAGGTAAGGATTAAAACTGTGTTTCTCATCTAGTTTATTATTTTACCCAAAGTCATATGCACCTTATGGCCGTGAAAATTTTACTTGAAATTCTTCAACCCTAACTCTTATGCCTTATTTTTATATATATATATATATATATATATATATATATATATATATTTATGGTGATATTTTTTATTATGTTAGGCTTTCTAATTTGCCCATGTAACGATCCTAAGGTCGGTGACTCCCAAACCGGACAGTTTTAGGGCACCGAGTGAGAAAACACCCCTCGGACTTAAGGACTCGAGCAAACAACATAAAACTAAGGATTTTACTTGTAAGGTAGACCGCTTTTAGGTGTGTACTTATGCGTTATGAGGCACAAATACCCAGCTTAATTAAAGGATTTTATTATAACAATTTTTCATGAGGCATAAGAATCTTTGTTGTTGAACTCTAAGTGTGTGAGTGTATAAAGTATGCATATTTATCAAGGTAAAAATCAAGATTAAATTACTTTTTTAATTTTTTCTTCCTAAATCTAGAAATCATACAAATAATCTTATTTTGACCAAGTATAAGAATGCCTAATTTTGATTCTCTTTTTCTTAAAATTAACTTAATTTTTTGTATAAAAATAGTTCAAAATATTGTTTCTCACTTTAAAAGGATATTTTATATATTTTTCTATATTTTAATTTTTAAATTTTTTTTATGTTAAATGTTAGTGCTCCTCCCCCTACACCTATCTCATGCATTGTCCCCAATGTATGAAAGAAATGTATAAATATATGAAATAAAATATAGGTAATGTTATCGATACGCCGGGTTGAATAAACCCATCGCTGTCATTTATCGGCACTGATTTCAAGAAAAATTTAAAGTGTTGACTGTTTATCTTAAAGTCATTCCCGTCCTTGGTGTTGTTGATCTCTACAATACCATGTGGTAACATGATTTTTACAATGAATGGCTCAGTCCTATAACTATTCTGAAAAGAGGTGAAGCCTATAATTATAGAGTAAGACTTTTTGTCCGGGGACAAAAGTTTTCCTTATGATAAATTTATCATAAAAGACTTTAACCCTTTTTTTTTATGATTTTTGATTTTCACTAGGCCTCATTTCTCAACTCCTCAAGTTTGGAAAATTTGCAATTTCCAAAGGGCACCAGCCTTGTCTAAATCAAAATTTAGTTGCATTTTTGCCTATAAGGCCTGGTACTCTAACTCAACAGGAAAGTGATAAGCCTTTTCAAAGATTAAAATATAAGGAGACATCTCTATAATCATTTTGAAAGCAGTCCATAATGTATCTACCAATTTGGTGGACCAATTTTTCTGATTTTGGCTTACAGTCTTCTCCAAAATAAGTTTAATTTGTCTATTAGAGACCTCTGCCTGTTCAGTGGTTTAAGGATGATAAGGTGTGAACAATTTGTGTATTATGACATATTTTTACATAAGAGCTTCAAAAGTCCTATTCAGAAATGAGTACCGTGTCGCTAATTATGGCTCGAGAAGTTTCAAAGCGCGAGAAAATGTTCTCATTCAAGAACTTGACAACAATCTTGTTGTCATTCGTCTAGTTAGGAATGACTTCTATCTATTTTGACACTTAGTCCACATAAACCAACATGTATTAGTTTTCAGATGAGTTAGAAAAAGGCCTATAAAGTCAATGCCCCAAACATCAAAAAGTTCTATTCTAGAATTGATTGAGGGGCATCATATTTCATTTCAAAATCCTTCCTACCATTTGACATCTAGGGCATGTCTTGCAAAATTCAAAGGCATTTTTGAACAAAATGGGCCAATAGAACCCACTTTGTAGTACTTTTTCAGTAATTTTACAGGGACCAAAGTGTCCACTTCATGCAACCTCATTACAAAAGGATAAAAGACTCATGATTTTCTCATTAGGAATACATCTTCTAATAATTTGGTTGGAACAGTATTTGAAAAGATATAGTTCCTTTCAAAAGAAATACTGAACTTGAGATAAAATCGATAGATATTTTTTTAGACCAATGAGACAGAATTTGATTTGTGACTTAGTAGTTCACTATGTCGGCAAACTAAGATTTCCTAAAGGCAACTAAGAGTTATTCATCAGAAAAGTCATCATTAATAAGCACTTCATTGTGAGAGGCGTTGAGAATACGAGAGAGATGGTCAGTGACAAATATCTTCGATGCCCTTTTTGTCTCAAATTTTGAGATCAAATGTTTGAAGAAGGAGGATCTAACGAATGATTCGGGTCTTAGCATTCTTCTTAAGCATTAAGTACCTAAGCACAGAATGATCAGTGAAGACAGCTGTTTTTGTCCCAAGTAGGTATGGTCGGAATTTTTCTAAAGCAAATACTACAACAAAGAATTCTTTCTTGGTTGAAGTGTTGTTCAGTTGAGCATATTGAGAGTCCTACTTTAGTAATAGATCACAGGCTGCTTGTTATCAATGTGTTATTCTAAGACAGCACCTATGGCAAAATTTGAAGTATTGCACATGATCTTGAACGACTTTGACCAATCCGGGACATTGGTGCAGAAATGAGTTCTTTCTTAAGGTTCTTTCAAGCAATAAAACATCTTTCATCAAAGGTGAAAGACACATCCTTAACTAAAAGGTTAGTCAAGAATCTAGCAATTTTGCTAATGTCCTTAATGAAGCTATGAATTTGGCGTGTCCTATGAAAGATCGGATATTTTTTACACATGTAGGTATCAGAAGCTTCGCTTTGACATCAATCTTTGTTTTATCCACTTCAATCCATTTTCTTGAGATTTTATGTCCCAAGACAATTTCATGTGTTACCATAAAGTGGCATTTCTCCCAATTTAGTATCAAATTTTTCTTGGCACAATGTTGGAGGACAAGTTCTTAATGGTGAAGAATTGATCGAATGAATCTCCATAAATGGAGAAATCATTCATGAAAATTTCTAGGAATCATTCTACCATGTCAAAAAACAGACTCAACATGTAATGTCAAAATATTGCTGGGGCATTGCACAAACCGAAAGGCACTCAGCGAAAAGCAAATGTCCTAAATGGACATGTGAATGTAGGCTTCTCTTGGTCCTCTGGAGCTATTAGAATTTGATTGTACCCCGAGTATCTATCTAAGAAACAGTAATACTCGTGCCTAACTAAATATTCAAGCATTTGATCAATGAAGGGAAGCGGAAAGTGGTCCTTACAAGTTGCAACATTTAGCTTCTTATAGTCAATGCAAGCCCGAATCTTTGTGAGGAGTCGAGTTTGGACTAACTCTTTTTTCTCATTTTTTACCACGGTGAAAATGGATTTCTTCAAAGCAGCGTGGACATGGCTGACACATTGGCTATCAAAAATGGGATAAATGATTCCATTATCTAGGAGTTTCAAAATTTCATTATAAATAGCCTCTTACATTATAGGGTTTAACCTACATTGTGGATCTCTCTTTGATGTCACTTTTCATTTAAATGAATGTGATGTTGAATTATAACTGGACTCAATCCCTTTATATCAGTTATGATCCAACCAATGGTTTTCTTATATTTTTTAAGAACTGACATAAGGCTTTCTTCAGTCAGATGTGATGCTATGATGACTGGAAGAGTCTTTTGTTCGCCTAAGTAGACATACTTGAGATTTTTAGGCAAAGTTTTCAATTCTATGAAAAGGAAAGACTCAATGGAGGGAAGAGTCAAGTTTGTTGGCTTCAAATTTGGTGAAATAGGGCTCGATGTTCACTTCACAGCAGACTCAACAATCTGATCACAGCAGACTCAATAATCTGATCGAGGTTGAAATACAAAGACTCCAATTCAAATTCACTCTCGGTTTCTAATTCCAGTTCTTCTCTATGTTCACTCATCAAGTTCTCAATGAGGTTAACTTCAAATGTTTGATCCTTTATATCACGGGGTTGCTTTCTTAAGTTGAAAATATTGACTTTTCTAGTCATGTCTTCAAAAGTTAACCTCATGAATCCATTTCTATAATTGATAATTGTATTGGCGATAGTAAGGAACGAATGCCCTAAGATAACGAGAATTTGAGAGCTAAGATTGGATACAGATTGTGTCTCAAGAATAATGAAATTAACGGGGTAGATGAACTCCCTGACCTAGATAAGGACATCAGTAATTTTCTTTTGAAAACATTAGCTGACTGATTGGGGGAAAACCGCGCACAAAAAGTGTATTTTTGAAATTGATATTTAAAGTGTGTGTGCTTTGGCTTCCTCGATACTTCCATTATAGCATGAGACTAAAATGAGTCGAATTCACAAGGACAGGAGGCGATAGAAGCTTTACCGGTTGATTCACGTGTTTGTTAAAAAGCTTTTCAAAGTTTTAAAGAATGAAAAGAAAAGAAATAAAGAATGAAAGAAGAAGTACGGTGAAATACGAAGAAGTGGGAAACATAGAAAAGAATGGTAATTGTGATTTTTTGATATTTCTAAAACAAAGTGAAAAAGAAAAAAAAATCACGGTTACTAACTACTAATGATTCCACCAACATGCTAACCTCTTAGTGATAGTTGCCTCACATGTATCATTGGTCATCACTAGTTCTTAGTTAAAGAGCGATTCAAAGCATGACCCATATGTAACTCATCACAACCCAACTCAACAAACAAGTGCAAGCTACACATAAACCATCAAAACTAAAAGTAAGCATGGAGTAAAGTAATGTTAGCTTGTTAGAGAGTTAAGAAGTTAGAGTGTTAGATCCATCATCATGAGCCGTCAATGGCTCTAGCAAGAGTAAGGCCAAAATGAGGCTATTAGATTCATGTGGATTATCAAATAAGAAGTTAGACTAGTTGGTGGTTAGTAGTTAGTTGCCATGAGAGAAAAATTAGCTACACATGTAAAAGATATTAGAGAGGAGAAAACAAAGATAAGGTAAGAGAGAACCTTTCATAGATTGTCACCTTCTATTACAAGCACTCTTGCTTTCCAACATTACCACTCTCTCTCCCTATTACAAGATCTACAAGAAATAGAAATTACAAGGGAGGAAGAAGAAGAAAAGCTAAACTACACTACCGTAAACTACAAAATGAAAAATGAGAACTACCCTAAACCTTGCATGTCTCCGGTTCTGGAACCCCAAGGCGGTATTTATAGGCACCAGGGGAATGGGGGCGAGGGGGACAACCCCTGGCCTGAAGCCAGTCGCGTGCCGCGGCCCTGAGGTGGCCGCGTGCGCGACGCTTCGAGCCGCGCGCTGTCCTGTTTGTCTCCTGTCAGTTTCTGTTCCCGATTCTGCTTTGCAGCCCCTAGTTTTGACAGAATCAGCCTCCTAGGTCAATGGCTATCTTAATAGGCCTTTAATCACCAATTAAATGGTGATTTAGGGTCTTTTTTTTATTGCACACCATGGACCTAGAATCAAGCAAGCAAAACTTTATTAGCAGAATTTTATACCAAATAAATATGCGGATGTGATAAAAATTATGCAAAATTAGAGACTAATCACACCCCTACACTTATCTTATTGCTCATTCTGAGCAAAATAAAAATAAGAAAATTATTACACTACTTTCGCAGGTGACGCGATTGCACTGAGCATGTGCAACAAGCTGTTAAACCTCTAAGTTTCTCCTAGAGGAGGAGTTTTGTCTCCTGAGGGTTTTCAGCGGATTACACCCACAAAATTCATAAAGAAAGAAATCAAATGTTAGTATTTTTGAAAACGCATTTTTGAAATATATAAAAGTGTTGAAGTATTTTTGTGAAAATCCAAGTGATCCAAGGTCAGAGGTTAACCAGAAATTGTTCTTTCTTAAACTAAGTCAAAATGCAAAAAATCTTGTTATAAATTAAATGTAAGAATTTAAAATTGAATTGACTCTTTGATCTTTCATAAAACTCTTAGAAAATATACACTTTGTGAACAGTGAATTTTTTTGGGATATCGACTCTAACTTTCATGCCATATATTTATATCATTATATATATATATATTTCTCATTTTTTCTTCTTCTTTTTTCCCCTTAGTTTTCTTAGGCTTTCTTATTTACCCGGGTAGTGAGCCTTTAGCCGGTGACTCCCAAACCAGATGGTTTTAGGGCACCAGATGAGAAAACATCCCTCGGACTTAAGGACTCGAGTAAACAAGGCCACAAATTTAAAGGGGATTATTTTATTTTTGTCCACTATTTTAGGTGTGAATAATCATGCTTCCTGAGGCATAATTACCCAAGTGATTTTTATTATCATTACATTGTTTTTTTAAATATATATATTTTATGACATTTTCATTCTTTGTTTCAATCCCAAAAAATTGTGTAAGTGTGAAGTGCATAAAACTAAGGCAAAAAATTAAAGATCAAATTATCTTTCAATCTTACTTTCTTAACCTAAAATTTAAACAAGATCTATTATTTTGACTTGGTTTAAAATTTCATAATTTTAGGTCTTCCTAATTCCTAAGATAATCTTAATTTTCTTTAAAAATGGATCAAAACTATTTCTCTTAATTCAAAAAGTTTTGTAAAAAGAAAAGAAAAGAGTTTTGAAAGAAAATTTTAAAAAGTTCCTAAAAAGAAGTGCAAAAGAAAGAAAATTTAAAACTACCTATGTTAGTAAACCCTCCCCCACACTTATTTCACGCATTGTCCTCAATGCATCGTTAATGTGTATAGACATGAAACAAATGGAGAGGGAAGAAAAAGTACCTTATGGTGGTGGTTCCGGTGGGGGTCTGATTGGGCCAAGCGTTGCTACCCAATCAAGATATCGTGAATCTTGCAGAAACCCACCAGTGACCTCTCTAATACGACCCAATAAAAGAATGATTGATTGAATGGTCTTATTTAAAAATTTATCCTCATCTAATTTCCAATTTTCAAAAATAATTACGGAGTCATTTTCTTCAACATTCTTGTCCAATAATGAAGTGTGATTTTGAGAGATGATTGATTTGGACTCAAATAGAATAGAAATAAAAACCGATAACGACTCGAGAAGTTGACTCAGATCAAGTCGAGAGTCAATAATGAGAGTCGAAATTGGTTCAAAAATAGGGTCCAAACTAAAGAATTGATGTTCACACACTCTCCCCATCAATGAAGTGTGATCATAAAAGATTGGTGATTCCATTTCACGGTGTACTGGTACAGGATTCAATGTTGACTCCAGAATAGAGAAAAAAATCTGGTAAAGATACTGGAGTCATTATTGAATCAAAAAGTGAAAAGGAATCACCAATTTGAGGTTCAGGATCACTTTCAAGCTCAAGTTTAATTTCGGGAAAAGGATAACTTGCCAAAATGTCAAGGATGTGATGTTGGTCAAGTTCAAGTTGGTATGATAAAATTGAAACTGGATTTCCAAAATGTCATGATTCTTGAGTCCAATCAGCAGAGTTAGGGATATAAGGATCGGTCAAAGATTGACAAGAAAGACTTTCTTCGTTCTCATTGATCAATTCGCTCATAAGTGAGTCTAACCTACTGACAGGCCAGGTAACAGAATTTGGAGTCAGAATCATGTCTTCCATACTTATTATAATTGGTTCTTCTTGAAAATGTGAGTATGGAAGTTGATTTTGAAAATTGTGATGAAATTGTGAGTCTATCAGATTTTGTGATTGCTGCTCGGACTCATGCAAGGGTTCCATACTCAAGTCCAGTATTGAAGTTTGTTCATTTTGAATTGGTGAGACTGGAAAAGATGAGTAGGACTCTTGAAAATTTAGTTGAGATGAGGAGTCCAACATGTTTTGCATTCTATCACAAAAGACTTCAAAACACTTTTCTAGCTCAGATTCTTCTTTAATTGGTGCTCTAGAAAAGGAGTATGTGGAGTTTGATGTGGGAAGGATTGTGAATTGAGCAAATTTTGTATTTGTTGTAGGGACTCTTCCATACTCTTTTCTAAATCAGATTTTTCTTCGGGTGGTGGAGCAGGAAAAGGAGTATATGAACCAAAATCAGGGAATGAAAATTGTGGACAAGATGGTTGAAAATTGGACTCGGGGGAGTTGAATCCCCATTGCCTCTTTGAAGAGTTGAAATTATTTTGAAAATCTTGGTTATAGGATTGGAGATATGGGTCATATTGAGTCAGATAATCCCAATTCGGTATATATGGTTGGTTCATGTTGTACATAGCCGGGTTGGAGTTATCCGAGTCAAATGAGATTGGGGTGAATATGGATTCATATTATGATTGAAAGAATTATTGTTGTTAAAATCCATTCACAATATACAAAAAAGAAAACAAATAAACAAACAAACAAAGATAAAGAAAAAGAAAACAAGCCTATGCTAGGGTTTACTTAGACCTAGACTACTCCAACTGGTTAAACTGTCCACGGGGGGTATATTATCAGAAGCTTACCACAAGTTAATCGGCAAGGTAGGGGCAAGATCAGTGGGAGGTATCCGTGCCGGAGCAACGAGCCTAATTATGTCAAACCACTATTCTTCGAGGTTCGCCTTTCAATCCCCAACCTTAGACACCGATTTGATAAGAGTCAACTTCTAACAATTTTCCTCTTAGATCAATCTCTTAAATGAGTCCGAGATGTCCCTAGGGGCCAACGTCTAGCAAATTTTATTTAGGCTTGGGTTGTGTGAGTGGGAGGTGATTTTTGGGTTAAGGGAGGGTAATGACTTCCCCACCTTATATTGTTTTGGGTTTTTCCCTTAAGTTCAATTCGTGCAAGTGTGCAATATAGATAAGAATAAACACAAAAAAGTGAGTAAATCACTGAAGTGTTTGTCCTAACTATATGCAATGTAATATGTACACCTCCTGCAAGATCACAACAAAACAAGAACAAAATACAGTATATTGGAATGAAAATTGACACTTGCCTAGATGCAAATGTCTAAACCGTTTTAAAGCATCCATTTTTTGTATTTTAGTTCTTAAAATTATTTACAGTGCACAGGTAATATAAAAAAATTAGCAGTAGAGTATATGAATGTACAAGAATTTATCCAACCACCAAGAGAAAGTGTGGACTTCTGCAACTCTAAAAATTTAACCTGCACACCAAAAAAAAGAAGAAAAGTTAAAAAAAACGTGAAATCAAACCGTTCCCATCCTTGACAACGGCACGAAAATTTGATTGGGGAAAAATCGCGCACAAAAAGTGTTGTTTGAAATTTATATTTAAAGTGTGTGTGCTTTGGCTTCCTCGATAATTCCGTTATTGCATAGAGGCTAAAACGAGTTGAATCAATAAGGACGGGAGGCGATAGAAGCTTTATCGGTTGATTCACGTGTTTTGTTAAAAGCCCTTCAAAGTTTTAAAGAATGAAAAGAAAAGAAAATAAAGAATGAAGAAGAAGTACAGTAAAATACGAAGAAGTAGGAAACATAGAAAAGAATGGTATTTGTGATTTTTGGATATTTCAAAACAAAATGAAAAAGAAAGAAAACTCACGGCTACTAACTACTAATGACTCCACCAACACGCTAACCTCTTTGTGTTAGTTGCCTTACATATATCATTGGCCATCACTAGTCCTTGGTTCAAGAGCGATTCAAAGCATGACCCATATGTAACTCATCACAACCCAACTCAACAAACAAGTACAAGTTACACATAAACCATCAAAACTAAAAGTAAGTATGGAGTAAAGTAATGTTAACTTGTTAGAGAGTTAGGAAATTAGAGTGTTAGATCCATCATCATGAGCCATCAATGGCTCTTGTAAGAGAAAGACCAAAACGAGGCTATTAGATTCATGTGGATTATCAAATAAGAAGTTAGACTAGTTGGTGGTTAGTAGTTAGATGGCATGAGAGAAAAATTAGCTACACATGTAAAAGAGATTAGAGAGGAGAAAACAAAGATAAGGTAAGAGAGCACCTTTCATAGATTGTCACCTTCTATTACAAGCACTCTTGCTTCCCAACATGTACCACTCTCTCTCTCCCTATTACAAGATGTACAAGAAATGGAAAATATGAGGGAGGAAGAAGAAGAAAAACTAAACTACACTACCCTAAACTACAAAATAGAAAATGAGAACTACTGTAAACCTTGCATATCTCCTATTCTGGAACCCCAAGGGGTATTTATAGGCACCAGGAGAACGGGGGCCAGGGGGACAACCCCTGGCCCGTAGCCAGGCGCACGCCGCGACCATACGGGGGCCATGTGATGGCCGCGCGCGCGCGGCGCTTTGAGCTGCGCGCTGTCCTGTTTGTCTCCTGTCAGTTTCTGTGCCCGGTTACTGGTTTGCAGCCCCTAGTTTTGACAGAATCAGCCTCCTCTGTCAATGGCTATCTTAATAAGCCTTTAATCACCAATTTAATGGTGATTTAGGGTCTTTTTCTTTATTGCACACCATGGACCTAGAATCAAGTAAGCAAACCTTTATTAGCAGAATTTTATACCAAATAAATATGCAGATGTGATAAAAATTATGCAAAATTAGAGACTAATCACTGACCGATCAGCCAATTGAATGGTGACTCGGGTAGGACTAAGCTCACCCAACCTGAGTTGCTAGTATACTGAGAAGGGAAGCAATTTAATACTTGCTCCCAAATCAAGGAGTGCATCAGTAATTTCAGTTGTCCTATTGTGCAAGTAATGGTAAGATAACTTGGATCCTTGTACATGACAGGGATCGGACCTGATAGTAACTCACTAATGTTAGTGGCTAAGAAGACTTTCTTGGGTACATTTGTCTTTCTCTTCTAGGTGCATATGTTCTTAAGAAATTTCGCATATGATGGGACTTGTTGGATAGCATCAAGGAGTGGCACATTAATTTTCACTTGATTAAACATCTCAAGTATTTTATCCATGTGTACATTTTGTCTGTTATTCTTAAGCCTATTTGGGAATTAAACTATAGGCTTGTGCACCTGATCAACTGATTTGTCTTTTTTAGACTCATCAGATTTGGATGGAGTGGAACTAGAAGAAGTGAAAGCTTGTGTATGATAGTGTTGAATGTGATTGGGTGGTATTGACACTTGATTATTAACTTGTTTTTCAGACCGCAATGTATGAACCACATTATATTGATTTGGCTACTGATCTTGAGCCTCGTTGGCTTGCCTAAAGTTTCTAGGGTTTGATAATGGTTGACTAGGCAAAGTTCCCTTGGGTGTATTTGCTTGCTGACTTAATTGAATCTCTAGCCTAGTCATGGCTTATGTGAGTGATTCTTGGTTCTTGATGAAATTGTTCATCCCTCTCCTCAAATTGGTCAATCTTGTCTCTATTTGTGGATTTTGGAAAGAAGGTGGTGGAACTTAGTTGAAAAAATTTTGTTGATAATGAGACGGTTGGAAATTGTAGGAAAAGTTGGGCCTAGGCTGATCATTTGTGTTTTAGCCCCATGAGAAATTCAGATGATTTCTCTAATCAGGATTGTAGTTTGCGAATAGGAATTATTGTTGGGTCTTGAGAAGGTTGCATTCATGTGTTCGGGCAACATTTGATGAGCAAGGAAAGTAGAAACTCTTCGAACACATGGTTCATAGCTTGACAGTATGTACATTCTGGAGTTGGAGTTTGTGTTGGGCTGACTTAGTTTACTGAAACTGGCTCCTTGGTTTTCAGAGTTTTTAGTCTTCTCATTGCGCTAGCAAGTTTAGCCTCAGCAGTTATGGACATTTCTATGGAATGGAGACCTCTTTTTGAAGAGATGGGGTTACTATTCCTAGATTTGTCGAGAGTTGTTTCCCATTGGATGGTCTTCTCTGCTAAATCTTCAAATAATTTCCACCCTTGATCTTAAGAATCCCCTTGGCACATGGTTTCTAAGAGAGTCTTATTTTGATAATCTAAACCATCATAGAGAATTTGGAATTGCCGCCATTTCTCTACTCCATGTGAGGGCATTGGGTAAGGAGATCTTTGAAACATTCAAAGTATTTCCAAAGCGGTTCGTTTGTTTCTTTCTTAAACTACATTATGTTCTTGTGAATGAGAGCGATTTTGTGAATAGGGTAGAATTTCTTCGAAAGGCCTTGACAAAATCATTTCACATTGTGATTGAATTGACTGTTAGACTGTAAAGCCATTTCTTCACTAGGTACTTAAGAGCAAAAGGGACGAAACGTAACCTAACGGCATCATCTCATAACTGTGATACTCTCATTATAAGGCATACCTCTTCAAATTCTCTTATGAAAAGTATGCATCCTTGGACTCTAAATCATGATACTTCGGGAGAGTGTTAATGAATTGTGGCTTAAGCTCAAAGTTGTCGCCAATGGCTTCGGGAGCCAAATGCAAGATGGAAGTGATGTCCTAATTGAATAGAACCTATCCTGTAGAGATTATGGTTGTGCCATGACTGGATCGGGCTTGGGTGGTGAACTGTTTCTTGTTAACCTAAATATAACTAGGTCTCTCAACCACACTTGCATGCAAATCAATAAAAATAATATCACTAATCAAAAAAAATCAACCAAGTCTATTCTAAGATAGACTTAGACCTAGACGACTCCTAATTGCAGATTATCCATAGGAGGTATATTGTAGTAATCTGACCATAATTAATCGGCCAGGTAGGTGACAGGATCAGTGGGAGGTATCCGTGCTTAGAGCGATGGGCCTAATTAAGCCAAACCACTACATTTGAGATTTCACCTCTCAATCTCCTACCTTTGACACCAATTTGACATGAGTCAAATTCTAACAACTTTCTCCTTAGGTCAATCTCCTATTGAGTCCGAGTCATCCTAGGGCCAACGTCTATTCAAATTTTAAATTAGGCTTAGGTTGTGTATGCATGGAGATGGTTAGTGGGCCAAAGAAAGGTAATGACTTTCCACCTTATCTTGATTATAGGATTTGCCCTTAGTTCTTTTTCATCCCAGTATGCAAGTAAATAGATAAGTAACACTCAAAGCAATTTAAATCAACCAAAACTGTTTCTTAATCTAGATGCAATGCAGAGTTATGTTGCCTTCAACACTCTTCAACAGTAATTTAAAAATTGAAATGAATTTAGATGTATGGCTATAATACAAGTCTAATCATTTTTAAACACTTCAAGTAATAGGCTTCTGTTGATTATTAGAACAGTGTGCAACTGCAATATTTCAAGAAAACTGTAAAAACCAGAGAATTTCAGATGTACCTGAAGAAAAGCCAACAGCTAGTCCTCTACTTAGCAACGCGGCTTTTGTTATGTTTCCGCAGCTCTTTGGTGGATTTATGTTCTCTCCTTTCTAGAGAAGAGGCATAAGCAAGCAAGAAATTGTTAGTAACTCCCAGTTTCTTGAAATATACTCCTGCACACACACACACACAGAGAAGAAAACTTATTAGAACTGTACCATTCCTTCCCTGGCAATGGCGCCAAAAACTGATTGTCAAAAAAGCAAAGTTTAGAAAGATGTTATCTGATGTTCAGAAGTGTATGTCTGGCTTTCACAATTTAACCACAATAGCTAGTGGCTAAGCAGGTCAAATTCACAGGAAAGGATGTGATGCAAGCATTTTGGTTAAGTTCTAAACGTAATCATCTTTTAAGAAAGAAAATAGAAAAAAATGTGTTTGTTTGATTTTTGGTTTTTAAAACTAAGTAAGAAAACTTTAAAAGATGTGGTTTTGGTTATGAGAAAAGATCACAACTTACTAATCTACTACCACTAGCATGCTAATGTTTAAATGGTAATTGCTTCACTTTGGATCATAAGCAATTCTATAAAGGAATTCACATAAAGATCAAATAAGGTAAATAAGATGAAATATTCAATCCTACTTGAAATAACACTAAGTCGAATCTAACATTAAATTATCAAGATTTTTTAATCAAGCATAGAGTAAGAAAAACCCTTGACTAGTATTAACAAATAATCGATCCAATTACTGACGGAGGGTTTACCTGCACAAAAAATATAGAATTTTAGAAATGAATAATAGAAGTGTAAGGCTCTTATTCTACCGCGATCAAGTGGCTATGCGGGTCTTGATTCATAAGGAGGAACTTGTGATGGAAGCTTTTAGTAAGTTATCTTTTAAATTACAAAAGAATATTAAAAGATCTTCTATGTTTTTTATAAAGAAAAGTGAAAGAAAGCTATGATAATTTGGAGAAAATGGAAGAATGGAGAAGATGGTGATTGTTGGTTGATTATACACGTGCATTGCATATATAGTGTCACATTTGTCACATTTCCACATTTATTTTGTAATAAAACTCTGCTATTTAATTCATTTTAATGTCTAATGGTATGCAGGATAATTATGGAGAAAAGAAAAAATGGACAAGTTTATTCAACTAAATTGGAGTTTTAAAAGCTCAAGCAAATCAATGAAGATCTACTCAAATTCAAAAGTTTAGCAGTAATTCTATCCAAAGACTGGAGCAAATTAAAGAAGATAACACCAGATAAAATCAGTTAAAACCAGAATTTTAAAAATCCATTTAGTTAACTTGAAGATCAATAAAGATAATCCCAAATCTAGAAGTCTAGAGGCAAATCTTATCAGAAAATATGGGATAATAGAGAGAGGATATTATCAAATTTATTCCAACTAAATCAGATTTATTTGGATTTATTATCCTTACTTAAGAAATCAATAAAGATAATTCCAAATGCAGAAGTCCAGAAATGAACTTATTTGTATGCAAAGTGATAACAAGCATAAGGATATTGGTTGTTGGGCCAGCAATTTTAGCTCATCTCTTCACCACCTTTTGCCACTAATTTTATCCTATAAATACTGCAATTTCTGAAGGCAAAAAGGAGGACGATTAAGCAGAGAGTACAGAATAGATTTTTGTTTAGGTTTAACCTTGGTTCTTCTTTTTCTTTTAATGTAATTTTTATTTTCTTTATGTAACTAAGAGGAGAGAAGAGTTTCATGGAGGAATGAGAAAGGAGCTTATACTGAGACTGACACCGGTGTAAGTATTCATCTTTTCTTTCATTATTATTTAATCGAATCGAAAGTTACTTTTTCTTCTTTATTCTTATTTTTGTTTGCTTTTCTCTGATGTGTTTGTAATCCAAGTGAATCCAATAGCCTCGAAACTGCTTCGCCATTGCAAGTGATCTTGATGGCCTATGGTGATGAACAACTATTCCTCTGTTAGTTTAGCTTGCCCTTTTATTCATAGTGTAGATAGGGAATGGGGAAGATCCTACACGCCATGTTTGATCGCCTTCAAAGACTGGGTAAGTCGCAGCGACGGATCTAAGGTATATGAGCACGAAAGAGGTAAGTAAAATTTTTTGGTTTTCTTTCAATTCTTAGTTTAGAATTTTACTCTAAAACTAACATTCTTCTCTTTATTTAGCTTTTCTTTTTCTTTTTTTAAATAAAACAACAACAACATCATCCTTTCTTTTACCATCTTTTTCACATCTTCTAACTTAACTTTTTTGTTTTCTTTTTCTAAAACTGAGAAAAAATTCCTAACAATTTTTTGTAAACTCAAAAATAAACGAACTTACTTAAAAGTCTCCATCGCTAGACCCTCCTTGTGGATCACGACCCGCATACTTACTCGCTATAGTAGTAGTATTGAGTACTTGCATATTCTATTTTTAAGTTCTGAAATTCTGTATTTTTGTATGCAGGTTTATACTCAATCAAATTTTGGTGCCATTGCCGGGGATCGAACTCTGGTCACCCGCGTGATAGGCGGGAATACTCACCACTGTACTACAATGACATATAGTGCTTAAGTACCAAAAGAATAGTGTTGGAGCAAAAGTATGTGTGCATAACATGTAGTATAGGAACACTTTTGAATTGTTTACATTACTTAAGTGTTGCTTTTCATATGCATGTGCACGTTGCATTAGATTGATTTAAGGGCTTGTCCTATAATCAAGATAAGGTGGGGAAGTCATTACCCTCCCTTAGCTCACAAATAATCTCCTCACTCACTAACCCAAGTCTAACTAAAACTGAGTAGATGATGGCCCTAGGGCATCTCAGACTGAATAAGAGATGACCTAAGGGGAAAGTTGATTAGAATTTGATTCTTGCCAAATCGGTGTCAAAGGTTGGGAATTGAGAGGCAAAACCTTGAAGGTTAGTGGTTTAACTTAATTAGGACCATCGTTTTTAAGCGCAGAGACCTCCCACCAATCTTGCCCCTACCTTGTCGATTAACTTGTGGTCAGATTCTGCAATATACCCCCGTGGACAGTCTAACCAATTAGAAGTCGTCTAGGTCTAAGGTCTACCCTAACTTAGGTTATATATTTTTCTTTTTTATTTGTTTGCTTGTTTTTGTTTTTCATTTTTGACATCTTGGTGATATAGATTATAATTACAATTATTTATATGCAAATAGTGCTCTATATTTCACCACGATCTCTTTTGACTCAGATATTACTAACCGACATATCATAACTTTAACCAACCAAGTATGTCAGATTGCTCTTATCCGAATCAATATATGCTCCAGCCTCAATATTATGAACAAGACTGAAACAATCATAACCACTCTTCACAGAATCAGTGGGGAAACTCCCCGAGTTATATAGTCAACCACAATACCAATATCCAGCTTCATATACTCCTTCTCCCGAACAATCATTAGAAGAATCAATTAACTGGGGAAAAAGGATGGAAGCCTTAGAAGAGCTTAAGCGACGAATTCAAATTCTAGAAAACTCAAAATTCCTTCAAAAATTTCAAGCCAAAGATCCTTACTCTATTTTAAAGAAGAACATATTGACTTAGAAAAGAGTAAAAAATTCATGATTCAATTCCAAAGTGATCCTTTAAATATGATAGAAGTAAGACTTAGTCGATTGAAAAACATGCGTAGGAATTAGAAAACTCTCCCTACCCAATCTTTGACTATTCCCGATATTTCTAGCTATATTGATGAAAATAAAAAATCAAGGAATCTTGAAGACTTTGACTAAGAATCAATTTCATCACACAAACTTGAACTTGATCAATTTCAAACCTTGGACAAATTGGCAAGTTTTCCATTCAATGAGTTTGAAATTGAATATGAATGTGACCCCGATTCCTAACCTTGTGATTCAGTTCCTATCTTCGAATCTATGTTGAATCCTATATCCTTACCCAATTTGGACTAATTTTTCGAGCCAACATTTATTCCCGTACCCATAGATCTAAAAATTAAATCACCAATTTTGGATAGTCACATTCCATTGATAGGAAAAGAATGTGAATTTCAATTCTTGAATTTGGACTTAACTCCTGAACCAAAACTGACTCTCGAACCCAAAGTTAATTTTTTCGAGTTAGTATTGGTCCCAAACCTATCATTCTTGAGCCCAAGTCAACCATTCCACCAAGTCACATTCTTTCGTTGGACATAGACATAGACCGTGATGACTCCGTGATGATTTTTCAAGACTGTTCATGTAAAGAGAATAAGTTTCATGATAGGATCTTTCATGATCCTATTCATATTGGGAATTGTAATTATGTAAATAGAGAATAGGTCAATAAAGGTGGGTTTCGTGAACCACCACATTATTTTGATTGGGTAAAGCTTGGCCCAATCCGACCACCACCGGAACTACCACCTTGAGGTAACATTATCCTTTACTTCTTTTTCATGCATTTAAGCATTTATTCATACATTTAGGATAATACATGAGATAGGTGTGGGGGAGGGTTCTAACATAACATAGGTTTTTTTTATTTAAAAAAGAAAAAATAACATTTTCTTTACTTTTTAAAACTTTTTGAAAAATGAAACAACAGTTGACCTATTTTTTTGTAAGAAATTAAGTTAATTTTAAGGATTAGGAGAATCATAATTAAGGTTTCTTATACTTGATCAAAATAAGATTATTTGTTTGATTTCTAGGTTAGAAAAAATTTGAAAAAGTAATTTAGTTTTGATTTTTACCTTGATGAAATATGCATACTTTATACACTTACACACTTAAAGTTTAAAAAGAAAGATTTTTATTCCTTATAAAATATATATATATATATATATATATATATATATATATATATATATATATATATATATATATATATATATATATATATATATATATATATATATCAAAAATCCTCTGATTAAGCTGGGTACTTGTGCCTCATAAAGCACAAGTATTTACGCCTAAAAGTGGTTCATATAATAAATAAAATCCTTAATTTTTGTGGTCTTGTTTGCTCGAGTCCTTAAGTTCTTGGGGTGTTTCTCACCCGGTGCTCTAAGACCGTCAGGTTTGGGTGTCACCGACTAAAGGCTCGTTACATGGGTAGATTAGAAAGTCTAATAGAACTAAGGAATAATACGACAAAAAATATAAAAAAATTTAAATAAATAAGGCATAAGAGTTAGAGTTAAAGAACCCCTAGTCAAAATTTTACGGTCACAAGGTGCATATGCCTTTGGGTAAAGTAATAAACTAGATGAGAAATACAGTTTGAATCCTTACCTTGATTTGATAACAAATTTTTGAATAGAGACTAAGTTTTGAAATGAAAAATTCAATTTTCTTATAATTTATAGATTCTTGAATCTTACACTAATACTTCAAATATTTTCTCATCTTTTCAAAATGTGTTTCCAAAAAACTAACTCTTTATTTCTCTTTTTTATGAATTTTGTGGGTATAATTCACTAAAAACCCTCATGAGACAAAACTCATCCTGTAAGGATAACCTAGAGGTTTAACAGCTTGTTGCACATGTTAAGTGAAAACGTGACTCTACAAAAGTGTGTTAGATTAAATAAGTGTGGGGTATGATTGTACACGTGCATTGCATATTTAATGTCACATGTATCATTATTTTGTAATAAAACTCTGGTATTTAATTCATTTTAATGTCTAATGGTATGCGGGGTAATTTATGAAGAAATAAGAGAAATGAATAAGTTTATCCAATTAAATCTGGAGTTTTAAAAGCTCAAGCAAATCAATAAAGATCATCTCAAATTCAGAAATTTAGAAGCAATTCTATCCAAAGACTGGAGCAAATCAGAAAAGATAACACTAGATAAAATCAGTTAAAACTAGATTTTTAAAGATCCATTTGGTTAACTTGAAGATCAATAAAGATAATCCCAAATTCAGAAGTTCAGAAGCAAATCTTATCAGAAAACATGAGATAACAGAGAGAGGATATTATCAAATCTATTCCAACTAAATCAGATTTATTTGGATTTATTTTTCTTACTTAAGAAATCAATAAAGATAATCCCAAATTTAGAAGTCCAGAGATGAATTTATCAGTATGCAAAAACATAACAAGGATAAGGATATTGGTTGTTGGGCCAGCAATTTGAGCTCATCTCTTCACTACCATTTACCACTCCTTTTATCCTTTAAATACTGCAATTCCTGAAGGCAAAAGGAAGGACGATTAGGCAAAGAGTGGAGAATAGATTCTTATTTAGGTTTAATCTAGGCTCTTCTTTATCTTTTAATGTAATTTTTATTTTTCTTTATGTAACTGAGAGGAGATAAGAGTTTCATAGAACAATGAGAAAGGAGCTTGCACTGAGAGTGACACTGGTGTAAGTATTCATCTTTTCTTTCATTGTTATTTAATCAAATCGAAAGTTACTTTTTCTTCTTTATTCTTGTTTTTATTTGCTTTCCTCTGATGTGTTTGTAATCTAAGTGAATCCACTGGCCTCGAGACTGCTTCGCTATTGCAAGTGCCCTTGCAGGCCTATCGTGATGAATAACCATTATTTTGTTAGTTTAATTTGCCCTTTTATTCATAGTATAGATCGGGAACGGGAAAGATCCTACATGCTATGCTTGATCGCCTTCAAAGACTAGGTAAGTCATAGTGATGGATCCAAGGTATATGAGTACGAAAGAGGTGAGTAAGAATTTTTAGTTTTCTTCTAATTCTTAGTTTAGAACTCTACTCCAAAACAAACATTCTTCTCTTTTTTAGTTTTTCCTTTTCTTTTGTAAATTAAAACAATACCAACAATAACATCATCATCATTCTTTCTTTTACCATCTTCTTCATATCTTCTAACTTAACCTTTTTATTTTTTTCCTAAAACTGAGAAGAAATTCCTAACATATTTTTGTAAACTCAAATAAAATGAACTGACTTAAAAGCTTCCATCGCTAGTCCTTCTTTGTAGATTACGACCCGCATAGCCACTCGCTATAGCGGTAGTATTGAGTACTTGCACATTCTATTTTTAAGTTTAGAAATTCTATATATTTTGCGTGCAGGTTTAAACTCAATCATTGGTGTTTTGAAAAGAAAAGAAAAACTAAGTTAAAATAAAGAAGAATGAAGAGAGATGTGTTTTGGAGATGTGTTTCTAACCTAATAAGTAAAGAATGAAAGAACTAAAAAAAGCTTACTTACCTTCCTGAAGCTTGGTACCTTGAATCTATTGCAACGATTTACCTTGGCTTGAAGGCATTCAAAGCATGGCATATAAGATCTTCCCCATTCTTATTCTAAACTATGAAATAAAGGTGCTAGCTTAAACCAATTTTGAAATGGCTATCCATCACTATAAGCCATCAATGGCACTTGCAAGGGCAAGACAGTTTCCAGGTTATAGGATTCATTTGGATTACAAGCACCTCAGAGAAAAGTAGAAGATAAATAGAAATAAAGAAAAAAGAATGGAACTTTAGATTCAATGAAGTAAAAATGAAAGAAAAGAAGAGTAATTATAATGGTATCACACTCAGTACAAGCTTCACTCTCATTCTCTCATGAAACTCTTCTCTCCTCTAGGTTACATAAATAAATTTGAAAATTACATAAAAAAATAAAACCCTAAACTAAACTAAAATAAAAACCTAGCCTAAAATCTTTCTCTGATCAGTAATGCCCCTTTGACTTCTGAAGTGGTGGTAAATATAGGCTGAAATGGATAAGAAAGAGCGTGCTTGAAGATGAGACCGAATCGTTGGCCTAACAGAAAAGATCTTATGATATGGTTGGAATATGGACAAAATTGCTTATCCAACAGAAATTTTTTCTGATAATATCACTTTGATTCTTCAAGCTAGCCAAATTGATTCTTCTAAATTCGATTTTAACTGTATTTATTTGGCTTTATCATCAGTTAACTAAATAGATCTAATTAAATCAGATTTTAACTAACTTTTATTTGATCTTATCTTCTCTCCCTTTATTATGACAAACCTGCAAAATAAGAAATTAAAACAAGAAATTACTAGGATTTACTACAAGATAGATGGAATGTAATAATAGATATGTAATAAGCATGTACAATCACACCCTCACACTTATCTTTTATTCATCCTCGAGGTAAACAAAGAAAATAGAGCTAATCTAATATAACACACTTTTGTAGGAATCACGATTGTACATAGCATGTGCAACAAGCCGTTAAACCTCTAGGTTATCCCTAGAGGACGAGTTTTATCTCGTGAGGGTTTTCAGTGGATTACACCCACAAAATCCATAAAAAAAGAGAAATAAAGTGTTAGTGTTTTCGAAAAAGCATTTTGAAAAAGAATAGAAATATTTGAATTATTATTGTAAAAGTTCAAATAATCTATAAGTTATAGGAAAATGGAACTTTTCATTCCTAAACTTAGTCTCTATTTAAAAGCTTGTTATCAATCAAGATAAGGAGTCAAACTGTATTTCTCATCTAATTTATTATTTTACCCTAAGTCAAATGCACCTTCGTGATCGTTAAATTTTGACTCGAGATTCTTCAACTCAAACTCTTATACCTTATTTTTATAAATTTTTGATGGTATTATCCCTTAGTTCTATTAGAATTTCTAATCTGCCCATGTAACAAGCCTTAGATCGGTGACTCCTAAACCAGATGGTCTTAGAACACCGGATGAGGAAACACCCCAAAGACTTAAAGAATCGAGCAAACAAGGCCACAAAACTAAGAATTTTATTAATTATATGGACCACTTTTAGGCGTATGTACTTATTCTTTATGAGGCACAAATACCCAGCTTAATCAGAAAATTTTTGATATATATTTCTTTTTATATAGGCATAAGAATCTTTGTTTTTGAATTCTAAGTGTATAAGTGTATAAAGTATGCATATTTCATCAAGGTAAAAATCAAGACTAAATTACTTTTCTAATATTTCTTACTAACCCTAAAAATCAAACAAATAATCTTATTTTGATGAAATATAAGAAATCATAATTATGATTGTCCTATTCCGTAAAATTAACTTAATTTCTTACAAAAAAAGGTCAAATATTATTTCTCTTTCAAAAAGTTTTTAAAAGTAAAGAAAATGTTATATATATAATTTATAAATTAAAAGAAAGAATCTATGTTATGTTAGAACCCTTCCCTACACCTATCACATGCATTATCCTTAATGTATGGATGAATGCATATATGCATGAAAAAGAAGAAAAGGAAAAAAAATATTACCTCAAGGTGATGGTTCCAGTGGTGTCGAAGTAGGCCAGACGTAGCTACCCAATCTAAATATTGTGGACTATCTAGAAACTCACCTTGGATGACCTCTTTCCTATTTACATATTTACAATCGCAAATATGAATAGGATCATGCATGATCTTATCTTGAAAATCATTCCCTTTATATGACCAATCTTGAAAAATAATCACTGAGTTATTATGGTCTATACGTTGGTCCAATAATAGAATGTGATTTTTTAGAATAGATGATTTAGGATCTGAAATAAAAGGTTCGGGAACCAATACTAACTCAGGAAAATCAACGTTGGGTTTGAGAGTCAGTTTTGATTCAAGAGTTATGTCCAAATCAAAGAATTAGAATTCACATTTTTTTCCCATCAATGGAATGTGACTTCCCAAAATAGGTGGTTCAATTTCAAAATCTATGGGTAAAGAAATCAATGTTGGCTTAGGAAATGTGTCCAAATTGGACAAGGATATCGAAGTCAACATAGATCCAAAAATTGAAATTGAATCACAAAATTGTGAATCGGGGTCATATTCATATTCAACAATTTTCTTAAAATGAAAACTTGCCAATTTGTTAATGGGTTGATATTAGTCAAGTTCAATATGTTTTGAGGAAACTGAATTTTGGTTAAAGTCTCCAAGACACCATGATTCTTAGTTCCTATCAATATAGCTAGGGCAATTGGGAATGGTCAAAAATATGTTAGGTAGAGTTTCTACATTCCTATCATTTACTATATTGATTAAATGACTCATTAGTACTTCTAACCTACTAAAGGAATCATTTTGGGACTGAATCAAGTTTTCCAAATCAATAGGTTCTTCTTTTTGTGGTGAAACTTGAAAAATGGAGTAAGGATCTTGGATTTGGAAATCTTGATAGGATTGTAAGTCCAACACGTTTTGAAATTGATTTTGAGCCTCAATCAAGGCTTCTATACTCTTAGTCGATTCAGATTTTTCTTTTATGAGTTGATCTTGATAAGAAGTATATGAAGCTGGAAGTTCATAAGGTTGTTGATAAAATGGCTCGGGAGAGTTGTATCTCCACTGACTCTGTGAAGAGTGGTGATGATTATTCCAGTCTTGTTCATAATATTGGGACTGGGGCATATACTGATTCAGATAAGATCAATCTGGTGTACTTAGTTAGTTAAAGTTATGAAATGCCAGATTGGTAATATCCAAGTCAAAAGAGACCATCGTAAAGTATGGATCACTATTCACATTGGAATAATTATAATTGAAATCCATATCACAAAGATGTCAAAAACAAAAACAAAATAAGCAAACAAATAAACAAATAAAAAAGAAAGAAAAATCTAGCCTAAATTCTTTCTATCTCAGTAGTGTCCCTTTGCCTTCTGAAGTGGTGGTTTTTTTAAGTTGAAATGGATAAAGAAGAGTGTGCTTGAGATGAGACCAAATTGTTGGCCCGACAGAAAAGATCTTCTGATAAGGTTGGATATAAGGTTAGGGATATGGACAAAATCGCTTACCTAATAGAAAAGATCTTCTGATAATATCTCTTTGATTCTTTAAGCTAACCAAATTGATTCTTCTAAATTCGATTAACTATACTTATTTGGCTTTATCTTCAGTTAACCAAGTAGATCCAATTAAATCAGAATTTAACTAACTTTTAGTTGGTCTTATCTTCTCTCCCTTCATTAAGACAAACCTGCAAAATAAGACATTAAGGTAAGAAATTAGCAGGATTATTATAAGATAGATGTAGGAATGTAATATTAGATATGCAATAAACGTGCACAATCAATTACGTATCCTCATGTAGAAGGCTTGGATTAGGTGTACCAATGATTCAATTGGGTTATCTATTTAAACATTAGATGCTAGTGGGGGTTATAGATTAGCAAGCCATGAAGATAGTTTAGTTACTCATAATTGAATTTAAACTAAGCATGTTATATAGAATAAAAGATTGCATAAGTAAATAAAGCAAGTAATAAAGAATAAGATTAAGGAGAAGAACCTAAAAACTTTTGTATTGATCTGTCACTTCAAGTACAATTTCCTCCTCTTTCTCATAAAATCTCTTTTTCTAAACCTAGAAAGTAATAACTGAATTTGGAGGAAAAGAGAACTGCAGAAAATCCTAATTCTTTGATCTCTGAGATACTCTTTTTTCCTCTGCTCTGGCTCTATATTTATAGTAAAAATCTTGGATAGACTCCCAGTCGAAGGTATACACCCAACTGTCAAACAAGCATCTAGAAGATAGCTGCATTTCTGCAGTTAGAAAGGGCAGGTGCGACAATCCTGTGGAGACTGGGGCTGCGTTATAGGTTTTGACTTCAACTCATCCATCCATCAGGAGATATATCTTCAGAATATTAAGATAATATCCTTTCTCTTGATTTGGAGAGTAAGCTATTATCAATTTTTGAATCTCATTTAAATTCTCCCCTTATCTCCAAACTTGATTTGATTTATCCCAAAATTTTTATTGATTTTTTGGGTTTTGGGCTTCTTTTGGGCTTCTTTCTTCTTTTCTTTTATTTATGGAGGCCTGCACAGGACTAAGTAAAAATAAGATTAAATAATAATATTTTATAAAAGATAAATGTGAGAATATGGTAAGTAATATGCAAAATTGATGAGTAATCAAAGCGTTATCCTTTCTTAGTCGAAAAGTCATCTCCTCACTCACTAATCCAATCTTAACTAAAACTGAGTAAACGTTGGCCCTAAGGACATCTTGAGCTCAATAGGAGTTTGACCTTGGGAGGAAGTTATTAGAGTTTAATTCTGGTTAAATCGGTGTCTAAGGTTGGGGATTAAGAGGCAAGATCCTCGAAAACCAGTCGTTTGGCGTAATTAAGTCCTGTTGCTCCATACAGATACCTCACAATGTGTTTTGCCTTTTCTTGGCAGATTAATCTGTGATCAGACTGCTGTAATATGCCTCTCCTGGACAGTCAACTAGTTAGGAGTCATTTAGGTCTAAGGTCTACCGTAACATAGGCTATTCTTTTTTTGGTTTGTTTATTTGTTTTGTTTTTATGTTTGTTTTTGTCATTTTATGTGAAATGGATTACAACCACAATTTTTTCAACTTTAATAGTAATTCATATTTCACCCCGATCTCTTTTGATTCGGATATCACCAACCCGACACTGCATAAGTTTAACCAACTAAGTATGCCAAATTAGTTTTCTCTGACTCAATTGATTCCCAATCTCATTATTGTTGGCCCAAGCCCATCGCTCTAGTTTTGATGATGATTAACTCATGTAGTCATAGTACTAATGATTTTGTGTTTATATAGTTTTAGATATTTGATCAAGATCTTAGTCGGTGTTTAGCTTCAAAAAAAGATTCGCAGTCAAGTTTTGGAGCTAGCACGTGTTGATTCAAGAGCTCGCACATCAAGATCACATCAAGTACTCAAGAGGAATCTAGCTCATTGGATCAAGGTATGGACCAAGTCAAGAAGGAGAAGAAGATTTTCAAGAAGACTTGAGTCTAGTTTTGTAAGTGTTAAGATTTTGTTTTTAGATAAGTTTTGATTTTAGAAAATACTGTTTTAGTTTTTGAACTTCAAAGTATATATCTTTATGTTTCATGAATAGAGTTCATCAAAACGAGTTTATATGGTTTATATGCGTTTTGGATTTCATCCATGCACATTATTGGTTCAAATGTTTAGAAAAACTTATTTGGTGATTCTATAGCATATGTTTAAGTTTTGTATTTATCAAAACTTATTTTAGAGCTTATTGTCAAAACCATAGATATTTCGTCTCATATGTGTATTGGATCATATCCATACACACTAAGCTTCAAAAGTGTTTAAAATATCTTATTTTTGCATTTGGAGAAGTTTTGGAAAAATCGTTTTTCAATTAGGAGATTGATTTTGAAAAATACGAATTTTTGTTTAAATCAAAATTTCTATATTACAAAAATGGTTCAAAATGTTTGTAATATGTGTTGATTTTTGATCACACATATTTGTACTTTAAGTATTTCAAATAACTTATTTTTATAGATTTTATGTGATTTTATGGGATTTTATTGAAGTTAAAAAGACCAAGTTTTAATCCCAAAGATTTGTTGACCAGGCCTTCTGCCGGTTGACCGCACGGTCGACCGATCTAGAAGCCGGTCGATCGGGTGATCAACCTATGTGTACAGATACGTGCACGATCATTTGGCTTGAGGGCTGATCGACCGGGCGGTCGACCGCTATGGCCCTGGTTGACCGACCCGTCGACCGTCCAGAGAGCTTTGCTCTCTGGATCTGACAGGGCGGTCGACCGGCAGCTCAAGCGCAGGGCACGGTCGACTGGGTGGTCGACCGGCTGGCCCCAATGGTTAGAAATTTGACCGTTAGTCGGTCGACCTACAGGTCATTTTGACCTGCAGTTTGACCCCAACGGCTAGTTTTTGGGAGTCTATTTAAGGGGGCTGTTTTGGGCTGTTTTAGACAAGATTTTTAGAGAGTTTCAAAGTCAATTTTTCCCATCTCTTTTAGAGGTTTTCTCCACTTGTTTAGGGCTAATCTTCCATATCAAAAGTAGAGTTTTCAAGAGTGTTTTTCAAAAAGGATTTCTTGAGTTTTCCTCCACTACTCTTCTTGTTTTTCTCACACCAACTTGAGTTTTCCATTGCTATATCAATCCTCTAGGGATCTTTATTGTGAGAGTTTTTTTGTGATCAAGAGAAGTGATCACAAGTTTACATCCTTGTATTGTGAAGAGTTGTAGAGGTTGTGGCCTTGGTGAAGAAGTGTTTTATGGTGATCAAGTAAAGTGAATACCAAGTGTTCCAACGCGTGGTTGGAGAAGTTGTAAGAGGTGCGGCCTCGGCAAGCTAATGTGCTTGCGTGTGTCGTTCTTCCGGGAACAAGTGAGGGACTTGCAGGTCCAGTGTTCTAGTGTGAACTCGTTGTAGGTGTTGCGACACCGAGTGATCCAGTGGGATCATTTTTAGTGGAAGTCCTTCATAGTGTTGAGGGTGGGGACGTAGAGTAAGGGTGCTCGAACCTCGAAATAATTCTCCCGTGTTTGTGATTGCTCTCTTTCTCTCTCTTACTTTGTTTACATATCTTGCATGTTTATATTGTTTATCTCTTTATATGCTTGATATACTTGTGCTTTATTGATATATGCTTAGGATTGCGTGTTCACACTTGTTATTCAACCAAGAAAGCTATAGTGGCACCTCAACTCTTAATCTAGAGGAATCTTGAGGATATAGTCTAGAGCCCTTCACCTGGAATTCGGCTACACTCTTCTGTTATACCTCGTATGTTCAGCTTAATAGTTTTCATTTGCATAAATAGTTTTTAGTTCCTCATCATTAGCATTAGATTAGCTTATACACCTATTCCCCCTATAGGTGTTTTTTTAATTATTATAAACAAGATTGGAATAATCATCTCCACTCTTCATCGAATCAGTGGGGATACAACTCTCCCGAGTCATACGGTCAACTATCTTATCAACATTCAGCTTCATATATTTCTTTTCTACAACAATCAATAGAGGAAAAATCGGATTTTGAAAAGATTCTAGAAGACTTGCATGAGTCCAAGAAACAAGATCAAAGCATGATGGACTCACAATCCCGTAAAAATTTTCAAAACCACCATCCATGATCCATTTTCAAGTTCCACCACAAAAAGAGGAAGAACCGATTAACTTGAAAAAGAGTATGGAAGCCTTGATTCAAATCCAAAATACATTCAATTAGGACATCAATAGGTTAGAAGCACAAATAAGTCAAGTGGCCAACACTTATAAGAATGATGAAACTGTCTTTTACTAATTGTTAACCAATCCTGATATCTCTAACCCCATTGATCTAGCCCAAAAGTCATGGTGTTTAGGGAATCAAGATTCAATTTCATCACAACACCTTGTGCTTGACCAATGCCAAACGATTGACAGATTGGTAAGTTTTCACTTCGATGAGATTGAACTTGAACATGATTGTGAACCTAAACTCCAACTTTGTGATTCCGTTCCAATTTTCTAATCTATGTTAACTCCGGTATCCTTACCCAATTTATCTCAATTCTCGAGCTAACACTGATTCCTATACTTATAAATTTAGAACAGAATCACCGATTTTGAGTAGTCACATTCCATTAATGGGAAATGAATGTAAATTTTAATTTTTGATTTGGACCCAACTCCTAAACTAAAACCGACTCTCGAACCTAAATTTGATTTGAGTCATATTCCGGAGTCAGTATTGATTCGTATTCCTTTCACTCTTGAGCCAAAATCAACTACTTCACCGAGTCACATTCCATTGTTGCGCCAATGTATAGACCATTATGACTTCGAGATGATATTTCAAGATTGGTCATATAACTGGGATGATTTTCATTTTAGGATCCTGCATGATCCTAATCAAATAGGGGATAGTAAAAATGTAAATAGAAAAGAGATCGTCAAAGGTGGGTTCCTTAAAACTTCACATTATTTAGATTGGGCAACAACGCTTGGCCCAATTCGACCACCATTGGAGCCACCACTTTGAAGTAACATTTTTCCTTCCCTTTCGTCTTTTACATGCATATATGCATTCATTCATACATTGAGGACAATGCATGAGATAAGTGTGGGGGAGGGTTCTAACATAGGTTTTCTTTTATATATAAAAGAAAATTCTTTGCTTTTAAAAACTTTTGAAAAAGAAACAATATTTTGACTTACTTTTGTAATAAATTAAGTTAATTAAGGAATAGAAAAATCATAATTAGGATTTCTTATACTTCGTCAAAATAACATTATTTGTTTGATTTCTAGGTTTAGAAAGAAAATTGAAAAAGTAATTAAGTCTTGATTTTTACCTTGAAGAAATATGCATACTTCATACACTTACATACTTAAGGTTCAGAAACAAAGATTTTTATGCCTTATAAAAAAAGGAAAAGAAAAAATATATTATATATTAAAAATTCTCTAATTAAGCTGGGTATTTGTGTCTCATAAAGCATAAGTATTCACGCCCAAAAATGACCCATATTACAAATAAAATCCTTAATTTTGTGGCCTTATTTGTTCAAGTCCTTAAAGTTCTTGGGGGTGTTTTCTCACCCCGTGCCCTAAGACCATCCGGTATGGGAGTCACTGACCTAATACTTGTTACATGGGCAAATTAGAAAGCCAAATAGAACTAAGGGATATTACCACTAAAGTATGTAAAAATAAGACATAAGATTTAGAGTTGAAGAATCCTTAATCAAACATTCACGATCACAAGGTGCATAAGATTTAAGGAAAAATAAAAGACTGGATGTGAAATACAATTTGAATCTTTATCTTGATTGATAACAAGTTCTTGCATGAAGACAAAGTTTAGGAATGAATAGTTATGATAATCCTAAAGACTTATAGATTATTTGAATGTTTGCAAGAATACTTCAAATATGTTTTTCCTTTATCAAAAGTGTTTTGAAAATACTAACACTTTGTTTTTCTTTCTTTATGAATTTTGTGAGTGTAATTTACTAAAAACCCTCACGAGACAAAATTCGTCCTCTGTGGGTAACCTAGAGGTTTAATGGCTTGTTGGACGTGTTAAGTGCAGCCGTGATTCCTACGAAAGTGAGTTAAATTAGGTTAGCTCTATTTTTTTTTTTTGCTCAAGGATGAGTAAAATATAGGTGTGGGGGTGTGATTGTACACGTATTTTGCATATCTATTATTACATTCTACATCTATCTTGTAATAACCCTGCTAATTAACTTGTCTTAATGTCTGATTTGTGCAGGTGTAATTTAATGAAGAATGAGAGGATAATCCCGAGTATATTCCAACTAAATTGGATTTATTATCCTAACTTGAGAAATCAATGAAGATAATCCTAGATCTAGAACTCCAGAGGCATATCTTATCAGAAAACATAGAATATTTCAAAGAGAGAAGCCACACACCCCGGATCTGGCCATTGGCCCAATAGCTAGATCCAGGCCGCAGAAATGCGGGTTTGGCCGCGTTTTCGCGATAATCTTGGGGAAATTTGATGAGCATTTTCTGGTGTTATCTTTCCACATACTCTCGTCTCTGTTTTCTCCTATACATACTGCAAATTCAGAAGGCAAATGTGCACCACTCAAGCAGAGAGTTAGAATTAGCCTTTTTGTTTCTAGTTTTAAGTTAGATTTTTGTTTCTATTTTCATGTAATTTTCAGTTTATTTGTAAACTTAGATTAAAGAAGAGATTCATGGGAGAAAGAGAGGAAGAATTGTATTGAGAGTGACACCGATGTAATCTTTTTTCTTTCTTTCATCGTTTTTCAATTTAATCGAAAGTTTACTTTTTTTCTTCTTCTTCTTGTTTCTTTTGGTTTTGATTACAACCCAAGTGAGTCTTATAGCATCAACACCGATAGCTCATGATGATAGATTCCTCTTTTTAAAAGTCTGTATCATTTCATGCTTGCTCCTCGTAATCTTGATGATGTAATGTGGACGGGGACTGAATTTGATCTTATGGGCTATGCGCTGATTGCCCCTGAATCAAGGAAAAATCATCGCCGAAGATCAAGTTATGTAATCAGCCAAAAGAGGTAAGTATTTTTTAGTTTTTATTTCTTTTCATTTCTTAGTTTAGAAACATTTTAAAACAAACACTTCTCTTACTCTTTTTATTTCTTTTTTTTTTTAACTTTGTTTTCTTTTTAACACCAATACAATCTTCTTCTATCTTCTCTTCTTCTACCTAAACATTTTTTTTTCTTCTCAAAATCTAAGAAGAAATATTTTAATCAGTTTTTAGTAACTTAGAAAAATTACTTAACGCTTCTATCGCAGTCCCTCCTTATGGATCATGACCCGCATAACCACTTGGTATAGCTGTAGTATTGAGGAACCCTAACATTTTCTATCTCTCATTTCTAAACTCTATTTTTCTGTCCAAGTTCAGCCTCGAACATAAAGCATCTGCGGGTTTGAGCTTTTCATCTTCCATCTTCCCTTGGACTTGTGAGAGCTTTTCATTTTCACTTTCGAATTTGAAAACTTTGAAAAAAAGAAGAAGAGAATTAACAGTTTGAAGATGAAAAGAGCTAAAGTTTAAATTTCTCATCTTAATAATAAGATCCTTCTTTCTAAATCTCCCCAATTTCTCTTTGTTCCCTCTCTCCCCTCGCTCTTATGTCATTTTTAGTCAGTGCTTGTGCGAGCAGAGGTTAGCTCACTCCTTCTAAAATAGAATTGATTAGCTTTGATGGCGATTGAAATGAACTTCTAGAAAAGAGTTTAATCGTTGAGTTTCCATCTAAACATGTTAAAAGAATGACACTTCTCAAATAAAATTTGGTGTACATTTCTAAACATGTTAAAAAAACAGAATTTAATAAAAATTTGGTGTACATTTCTATTATTTTGATTTTTCTGTAGAAGGTAATATGTTGAGAAATGATATTAGAAAGGGCTCAATTTTTTATTTTCACACAGGGCTCTCAAAATGTTTGCAACGGCCCTGGCCGAGCCCACGCGGTGTTTTTCTCTTGTTCTGTCGGGTGTTTTTACAACAGAATTTATTCCAAACCTCACGTTCCTTTGGAAAAAAAAAAAAAAACTTTACCATCCCGTTATTGTTGCACTTGCTGATTACGAATTGAATTGATAGTTTACAAGTAATCCTCAGAGAGGTTAATTCATTGTGATTGGTGTGTGTGCGTGCATGTAGTAGACAAGATGTTTCATTATTCTTTTATGAAATTTTTTATCTTCATTATAAGGTGTAAGCCTACTGGTGATTCTACAAAAAGAAAAAAAAACATGAAAGAACAATAACTCACTAAGTTTGAGTTCTTCTTTTTCTTTGAGTCAATTCATTGAGATTACAGATGAGCATTAATGTTTTAAGGTTGTCAAAACAAGAAGTTTACATTGAGCATATTTTGATTGGTCAGGCCGACTGTCAGCGGCAAACCCAATATAATATATTATATTATTAACAAGAAATATTGGTCTTTGATTGACACACACCCAATTGGAATTCTTTTAACTAATCTTTGAATAAACAACTCTTAAACAATGACCATGATCTTAATCTATGACTAAACCCATTTACTAAGAAGAGCTCCATTTGTTTAATGCGAGTGAAAAATATTAAAAGAAAAGGAGAAGGTCAAGTGTCATAGAAGTGATCTATTACTGTTTGTTTTAATCAGAGGCGGCTCAATCTCTAGGGAGGCGTTAGGCGAAAGTTTTAAATGGGCCTTTTTAAAATATACTTTAAATAAGTAATTAATATTAACTAATATTTTATTGAAAAATAATTCTTCTAGCTTTTAAGATGCAAAATTTTTAATCAAGCTTTTGTATTCAAGTTTTGCTGATGTTTCTTTTTCTATAGAGCAGCTGCAGGCACTGTCGTCAGTCTAGGGCCTGGGCGACGGAGACGGTGAAGAGCAGGGCAGCACACAGAGAGAGAGAGTTTTAATTTTGAGAAATACTGTAATTATAATTAAATAGTTTGGGAGAGTGGAAGAGACGATCTGAGGAAGTGAAAGAGACTCATTTTTAATTATAATTAAATAGTTATGAGGAGTGGAGGATATTAGCTTGCGGAAGTGGAAGAGACTCGTGTTTTTCCTCATAATATGGATATTAGCTTGGAAAAGTGGAAGAGGCTCATGTTTTTCCTCATAATATATTATAATTAAATAGTTATGAGGAGTAGAGGATATTAGCTTTGGAAAGTGGAAGAGACTCATGTTTTCCTCATAATATGGATATTTGCTTGGGAAAGTGGAAGAGGCTCATGTTTTTACTCATAATATAAAAAATGAGGGGGGAATCAAAAAGCGTGGATGACAGGATTCGAACTCACGCAGGCAAAACCCACTAAATTTCTAGTTATGCCTGATAACCACTCCGGCACACCCGATTGAACAAACAAAAAAAAATTTATATTTTATATTTCTTATTTCAGTAAATACTAATTTACACTATTATTTTGGAGGCCCCACTATATGTGGGGCCCTAGGCGACCGCCTCGTTCGCCTAGGGGTTGAGCCGCCCTAGTTTTAATGTACAGCGTAGCTAGCTCCTGCTTCATATAGTTTCTAGAGAAATATGTGTATAAGCCCCAGCCTTTTTTCCAAGTTCGAAAAAGCTCATATACTTTAATTTCATATGGAAAAAAGCCATTGTCCCTTCCTTTATTGCATACGAGGTATTATGTTTTTCATTAGTCCACGTATTTCTGTTGTATGTGAGACTCTGTCCTACTATGCCAGCGTCGGGCACGTGGGTTGCAATTATTACTTTTCACATGCTGTAAAGTGGTAGTCGAGTAAACAGTCTAATTTTGTGCATTTGCGTCTTTCTTTTGCGTTTGTATCAACCTTTGTACGTTTGTGTTCACCTTCGACTACGTTTTAACACAACGCTAAATCTGAAGTAAACCTATTGCAACTACATTAAATGCACTCACGTACCAAAAATATGCTAGCTTATCACTAGAGTGAACACCTTGAGAATTTGAAGAAAGAGTAGATTATTTCCCTTCAAATTGAAAAAATATGATAGCTTATCAACAGAGTGAACAACTTGTCACCCGATTAATCTCTAGTATCTCCTCTATTGCTTTTTGCGTTATCTTGCTCTTATTTCGTTGTTCGGAGTTTTCTTCCTTTTTCTCTTCCTCTTATTCTTTTTCCCTCTATTCGTGCTTTACTTATCCATTTAGTCTTGAGAGATTATGGTTGAAGATGATTATTTAATGCCTTTAGTCTCTGGAAACAATAGTTAAGCCATGGTGATCTAGTTGAATGAGTGTCAATCCCTTTGATTTCTCAAAAATGAAGTTTGTACGTCACTCGAACTTTCTCTTCTTAACCTATGTTTAAGGTATAAATTTTCACAAAAGCAAAATATGCTTTTCTCCATCTTTAGCGACAAAAATTTAGAGTACATGTTTCAAATGTGTCGTTCATATGATTCACGAGTGGTCCACATGTATGCTGGCTTCATCCTCTTAACCTGCAACGAAATCGAACCAAAAGTATGCAACATGTCACCCTTAAGTTCAATAGTCTTCCTTTCTCATTAGTGTTAACTATCCCGATTATATATGAATCTATTCACTTACATAATAATATTTCTACCTTTTGGTGAATATGTCCCTTTTTAGCTCACTCTGTCCACCTATATTAGATTGTGTCCACATGTATCTAAATATGACTACCTTTCTCTCAATTTGACTATCTTTATCCGACTATATTCACATTAAGCTATATACTATCTAGTTTTAATTGATTATGTTTGCTCGTTTTTTTTTATGAAGTGTGATTGGATTCATTTCTCTGCAATCGTAGAACTTGGATGTTCGTGGACTACAACGCCATCGGTCCTAACATGAATAATTATGAGATTCAGAGGATATGACTAATCTAGGACATGGGATAGAGTTCCTTTTCCTTCTTGGCCTCCTTACCCTACTAAAATAGAAGCAAATACCACAAAGCATAGATGAAGAATAAATAAGTGAAGGTACATGTACGTGTGGACAAAATATGCTCAGAGATAAATAGTTTCATTAAAAGGTGGACATAGTAATTTAAAAGTAGATATATTACATGTAAAGATAAACATTTTATTCCTATAGTGGATAGTTTTACCTCTGATTGGACACGTAACATGTAGGGGTAGACATTTTATGACTAAAAATGAATAATATTACAATTTGAGCTATTTATGCATAATATCTACAAAAACCATCATAATTTAAGAGAAAAAAAATGAGAAGACCAAGATCTAACAAGGTGTAACACCCCGTTCCCGAAATAGCGACCTAGATATGTGTCCTGATTTTTTGCTCATTTTTTCCTATTTATTTTTCTTTTGTTATTATTTTTATTATTTGTATTTGATATCGGAACCATATTCTATGGACCCAGTGCTAGCCTGAGTCTGAACCCGGGACCCGATCTCATTGATTCAGTATTTTACTTGATTTGACCTTCCTGGTAGTTAGATTTGGTCTGTTTTAGTTTTAAATGTTATTTTTTCGATATTTTGATTTTTCTAGATTTTTGGAAATTTTTCTGATTTATTTGGCAAATTTCCTAAAATCAGTGGCGACCGATACTGCTAATCGATTTTGGGATTTTTTAGTTTGCAACAGAATTGAATTTCTTGAATCTGATTTCACGTTGTTCCTCAGGATGATATTTTCTATTTTTGAGGATTTTTTGGACATTTTTCTGTATTAGTTTAATTTGCGAAATATAATATTATTTTATTATTTTTCCTTTCTCTTTCTTTCTTCTTTTTCCTTCTTCTTTTTTTCTTTTTCTTTTTTCCTTTCTTTTTCCCAGGGCTGAACCTGTGCCATGCATCCCCCTCTCCCCCTAAATATCTTACCCTCTCCCTCTCTCTCTCATTTTCCTGCTCTCACTCTTCTCCTCATGCCCCACACCTCTTCCTCCCTCTCCTTCTCTGGCAGCTCCCCCGGCGAGTCAGTGCCGCCGCCACATCCCCAGCGACGTTCCTGAGCCCTCGACCGACCGATGAACCCCCAGCGACCCGATCTCCTCTCCTCTTTTTTCTCTTCCCCTGAACTCTCTCTTTCTTCCCCTCTCTCTCTCATATACCAACCTCTACCCACCTTCTCTGGCGAGATCCAGTCGGCATCACCTATCCTACAGTCAGTTAGCCTCCCTGGTGACCCAGCTTCGCCGGCTAGCACCCCCTTGGCCAAACCACCTTCATCTCTTCTTTCTATCTCTCAAAAACCTCCCCCTACCTCCTTCTTTCCCCCTCTCCAGCCAGATCTGGTCGACCCCGGCCGACCTCTCCCCTCCGGCAACCCGACGGTCCTCCCTATCTGGCCTAACTGCTCTCCCCTCTCTTTCACTCTCTTATTTTCTCCCCTCTTTTCTCTCTTCATTTCCTCCTCTCTCCTCTTCTCTTCTTTTTCTCCCCATCTCCTTCGCATGGGCTGCCACCGACCCGCCGGCGGAGACCCAGTGGCCGCCATGCTCCGCCGGCCACTCCCTCTCTCCTCCCCTTCTTCTTCTTCTTCGTTTTCTTTTTCCTTTTCTTTCTTTTCTTCCTCTTCCCTCTCCTCTCTATCTTCTCTCCCTCCCGCTGTCTAGCCATGGCCGCTGGTAACCTAGAGGCCGTCGCACTGACTGGCCGTGACCCCTAGCCAGGCTTTCCCCTCTTCCCCTTGGCTCCCTCTGCCTCACACTCTCTCTTCTCCCTCTCTTCTCTCTTTCTATCTCAGTCACTCTCTCTCTCTCTCTCTCTTTCTCTCTTCATCTCAATCTCTCTCCCTCTTTCTCTGTCTCTCTCTTCTCTCTATCTCATTTTCTCTTTTTCTCTCTCATCTTATTGTTCTCTCTCTGTCTGTCTCTGGTTGTGTGTGTTGCTCGTGCCTGTGCATGTGTCCAGACTCTGTTAGGTGAGTACTCTCCCCTCTTGGCTTGTATTGTTTTATCATTGTTGGGTTTATTCATTGTTATTTGTTGTTGGATGTTTGTTGTAATTATTGAGCTAGTGTTGTATATGTACTATATGTACGATGATGTATGTATTAGGCTCTGGGTGGCAGTAGTGGGAGTAAATGGTGTTGTATATGTTGGCATGTGTGTGGGCTTGTATTAGTGTATTAGGTGATGTATTATATGTGGCCGAGTGCCCGGGACTGTATATGTAGTAGCTCTGTGATGAAAGCCTATAATAGTGTAGATGACATTTGTATTTGTGCATATGTCGGTACTAATACTTCTGCATGTACTCTTATTTGGCTGACCCTTCGTGGTTGCCTGCAGCCTCAGGGCTTACATACTTAGCCTTTGGGCTATGTTCAACCTCTGGGTTTACATACTTAGCCTCTAGGCAACATTCAGCCTCCGGCTACACTTAGCCTCTGGGCTCAACCGGTTAGCGGTTTCTCTTAAATCTGCTTCCGCCTGGATGGTGAGCTTAACCCTCAATGCTTATTCCCTAGATTCTCTCAAGAAAGAGTTTTGCCACGGACGATGATTGTTACGCCCCAATCCCACTGGTATGGAGACGTTACTGCGACATATATACGTAGGTCAAAAATACCCTCACATATATACGCTAAGCATCAGCACAGATAAGAATCAGAGTACGAAAGTACGTGATGCATTATACATTCTAACATATGAGTACAATTATAAAGTTATCACAGGATGTGACACAATATTATAAGAATATTACATCACCGATATTCGCAATTGCGAGAATACAAGGAGATATACAATAATGAACTGTACAAAAGGCGCTCACGAGTCACAAAGGAAAAAATCGAGAGCCGAGCAGGGGGCCTGAAAGGATAGGGCCTCAGACGGTCTGTCGATGATCCACACTTCCGCTATGCATATCTGATCAGCAACCGGGAGAATCCACACGCTCAAAGTTCCAGAATCTGGACATGTGGATCCAGGGGAGTCCGAACTCCATAATGAGTGGTGTGGCGAATGTCAAGTGGCGTGCAGGGATAATCACATATGTATCGTTAAATTCAAGTCATAAGCATATATTGAAAACAGTGTCGTAAGCACATGCATACAAGAGCAGGTAAGGAGGCGGGAAGTAAAGCAAATAAGACAACACCAGCTATCTCCTTAACTAACATAAAACCGATAAAACTGATAAAAATCAAATAAAATCGAATACGAGTAAAACCAATCATATAAGCTTAGGTCACGACTCCACGAGACTAGTACATCAAAGGAATAATCCAAATATGAAAACTCTCATCTATATACCTTTATCCTATGTTATTGTAATCCGTGTATATACAACCCGAGTTGCAAAACAACACAATGAAATGTATATTAGCATCTAATTATAATTGGGGCCGTCTAAGTTGTAGGCTTTAGTATGCGTCCCATTCCACATACTTTCACTTACAACTTATTGAGCAAGTTATTTAGAAACTGATAGTGTTCGACGAATCATGTTTAGAATGTGTCCCGTACTTGCCCGGGACAATGACCATGGAGTACCCGGTGCTGAGCTAGAACGTACCTCTAGGCATCGGGACTGATTGTATACCCGAGTTGGAGTAGGGTATCGCAGATTCTGTAGAAATAGGCCTAGGGCTTGTGCATACCCGGCAGGAATAAATAAGAGGAGGAGGGGTGCCAGTACACCCCATGAAATCCCTGGTGGCCACTAGGTGATCCCACAAGAATGTAGCCACGTGTGACACGATATGACCACCATAAACATGAACTATTCGGGACCCATCAGTTTTCCCCAAACCCAGTGCAAGTTGTCCTATTAATAATTTATTATGTAATTCTCAATTTATGAGAATAGCAGGAGCAGGACAGGCTCAGAATTCAGGAGTACAAGAGTACATATATAACAGAAATACAGGCCACTGTATATAATACAAAATAACATGTACATGATTCCTGTAAATGTGATAATCACAGGTCAGGTGTTAACATGACAGGTGGCAGGTGATAAATGATATCATAACAGGGGACAGGCGTCAAGTAGTAGCATGTCAGGTGATAGCATATTAGCATTGTAGATGTAAGGCAATACGCAACAAATATTAGCACATCAAGAGAAAACATGTCAAGTGATAGTGTAACAACCAAGTACAACTAAGCAGAGCTTAAACAGTGCTGGAGGTATGGATAACAAATAATATTTAGTCACTAGAGCGCTTGATGGAGCTAATGGAATGACTCAGCTTAAAAGGCAAGTCCAAAATCTCGCAGGGTTCCGCCTAAACGAATCTAGTGGTAAAGTACTGAGCGCTAACCATGCCTACTAGGTGGAGAATAAGAGCTTGACGATCTAAACGTACTCCTCTTTCAAGAAAGTGGGTGAGAGCCTGAAGGCTAGAGTACGCTCGAGGTCTAGGCGTACTCTCGGTAGCTACCATAAAACTCGTGAGGGTGCAAGGCCTAGACCAATTGGGTAGCTAGCACGAGTTGACTGAAACCAAGAGTCGGTACATAGGTACCTGCATGAGATGTTAGTACCACACAATCATGCATAAAAATGGGCAGTAGCTAGTCCATTCATATAGTGTGTGAGGCCCGAAGGCTATGTGTAAGCCCATAAGGGTTGAAGTAAGCCCGGGGTCTAAGCGCACTCTCGATAGCTACCACAAAACCCATAAGGGTGTAAGGCCTAGACCAATTGGGTAGCCATTCCAGGAGTAGGTAGAAACCCTGAAGGCTATATATGGGTACCTGCATGGTTAGTACCAACACGTGCACAAATATCATATCATTTACACTATTACAAGCATTCAAACACAGGATACAACATATGATACTGGCACACGCATACAAACTAGTACAAATACACAACACCACATACACAGATACATCACAAAGTCAAATACAGTACAAGCTCAATGATGCGAGGAAGAATACTCGCCTAAAACACAAATCTGAAAACTCCGCGCGCTCGAACTCCCGGGCGAGGAAATACCGGAAGCGAGAAAAGGAGAGGGGGTTTGGCCCCTTGGTGGCTGCTAGCCCTAGGGAGGTATGCCACCCCCTAGGGAGGTCAAGGGAGGTGACCAGCCTAGGGAATAGAGGAGAGGGAGAATGGAAGAGGGTGGTGATGGTGTTGGTGTTTGTAGTTAGTGGTGTTGGAGGATTGGATTTTGAGGAAGGAATGAAAAGGAAGTTGAAGGAGGTGAAGGTAATGGTGATGTTGGAGGTTGAAATAGGGGTGATGGAGGTGGTGTTGTGGTGGTGAGAGTGGAGATGGTGGTGATGAAGAAGAATAAAAGAGGTGGTGGTGAAGATAGAGGATTTGTAGTGGTGGTCGTGATATTGTTGAAGATGGTGAAGTTGTTACCAGAATAGTCCCCAGAATGGTCGCCGGAGATATCATCGGAGTAGTAAGGGCCGGCACTAAGCTTAGAGTGGTGGCCAGCCTAGGTGAAGATGGAGTGGAGGTGATTTTGTGGAGAGATTTGGTGGTGGTGGAAGGTTAAAGGAGATGGAAATGGAGAAGGATTAGTATGGTGAAATTTTAGTGATTATGGTGAAGTGGGAGGAGATGGAGCATGAAGAAGATGATGGTAAGGTATTGTAGGTTTTATGGTTGTTGTTGTAGTAGAGACTGAGGAGGAATGGGGGTGATAGGATTTTGATGAAGAAATGAAAAGGGAAGGAGAAGGAAAGGAGTTAGTTTTTGGAGTTGGGGTAAAGGAGAAGGGAAATGAGTTTGGGATAACTTTTTTTGTGAAATAGTGATGGGAGAGGAATTTATGGCCGGCCAAAGTGATGTGAGAGGGTAATAAGTGAGTTAGGATATTTTGGAGGAGATATTTTGGTGGAAGGGTGTAGAATGTAGTAGAAGTGTTTAGAAGTTATTGGAAGGAAAAGAAAGAAAGGAAAAAAGAAAAGAAGGAAAAGAAAAGGGAAGAAAGAAAAAAAAGAATTGAAAAAAAAAGAAATAATTTGAATGGTGAAATCCTTGGGTAACGGATGCGGAAAATTTTTGGAAAAATACTGAAAATGTTTGAAAATCAATTATCTCGGAAAGCTCTTCAAAAATTCTCAAAAATCAAGAATATTATACTAAAGATTATGGTGAAATCAAATTCAAGAAATTCAATCCCTTTTTAAATTAAAAATCTTGAAATCTATCATCAATACCGGATTTTAATAAATTCAGAAAAATCTCAAAAAATGTATTAAGATAGTAAATATTATTCTAAAATAATTTGAAAGCAATTTTTAGAAATTTGACTCCGTTCGTAATTTAAAAATCCAAGAATCAATCGGCGGTACCGATAAATCCTGATTTTGGAGATTTTATTAAAATAACTCAGAAAAATTTTGGAAAATCGTGAAAATTCTAAAATATTGAAAAACAGTGCTGGAAACTGAAATCGGTTAAATCTGAATACCGAAAAGACCAAATTGAGTAATACACTAGGATTGGGTCCCCAGTTCATACTAGGGCTGACTCTGAGTCCACTAATCTGGATCTAATGCAAAACAATCACATAATTAATCATAAAATAAAACAAATGCGGGAAGTAAATCGAATAATATGATCGAAAAATCTGAATACATATCTAAATACTTATTCTGAGAACGGGGTGTTACAATGATGTAGTAGTTAGACACACTTCCTGTCACGTGTATATAACTCCGCCGTGCACTTTAGCGATTAACGTTGCTTGCTAACTTTGCCCTAGCTCTGCATAGATTCACATGTCTGTATGCTTAGTCATTGTTATCTACTATGTCCCTTTACCGTATTTGTATGTATGTTGGTACTAATTCTTATGCAGATACTCTTATTTGGCCGACCCCGCCCGTAGCCTCTGGGCTTTCATACTTAGCCTCCAGGCTATGTTCAGCCTCTGGGCTTACATTTAACCTTCAGGCTTTATCACTCTACGTATAGTCTATTTGTTATCTATTTATATGCATGTGTTTGGCACTAATGTTTTATGCAAGTACCTACTTGGCCTTCTAGCTCTATCAGCCTTCAGGCTACAGCTCACTTTCCCAAAACAAGATGTGCTTAGACTGCTTCGCGGTCTCTACACGCTCCGCATGGTAGGCAAGTCTAGCGCTCAGCGCTTTACCGCTAACTCCATTCAAGCGTAGTTACGCGGTGAGCGCAGTTTCGTCACGTGCGATAACATGGCATTTATACACTCGCATCGCCGTATGCGTTTAACTCTGCTGCGAGCGATAACCACGTCGAGCATGATGGCATCTTGCGCTGTACGCTAGCTTCGCTCCAGCCTTGCCTAGCTTCGCTTAGTTGTTCGCTTAATTTTGATAATTATTATTCTTGTTATATTCATAGGCATGCTCCCGCTTTTCTCAGCTACGCATAGCTATCTAATAGTTTAATATATTATTATTAATATTATGGTTGCGAAAAGTTTGAAATGTTTAAACAATATGTTTTCCTATATCATGTTATTCGATCTGCCAATTATCTATATCATGTTCCTTGATCTGCTATTATCTGACACTCGACATTATGTGTATTCCTGTATCCTTTTATTAATATGATAATCATGCAATGATCGTGTTATTGTAATATACCTTAACATTTGATGCTAGATATAGTAATATGTATTCTATGGAATCTCGTGTGTGACTCGTGCTATATACCTTACTTGTGATGAGACACCAACTGGTTATCTTCTTTCTCTTTTATTCTTGTTATATGTACAATGACTATGATCTTGTACTCCTGAGCTCTTGTATCTCTGGATACCCCTGAATACCTGAATCCTTATGCACTTGAACCCCTGTAATCCTGAACCGGTGTCTCCTATGCCATACTCTTGTTGCTTATGATTGTATAATATTATAATGGACAACTTACACCGGGTAAGGAGAAAACCGATAGACTTTGTTTCGTGATTTTGTTTACAATGGTTTAGATATTTTGTGCAACTAAAATCTCTTTTGTTCTACCTGAGGGCCTCCAGGTGTTCTAAGGGGTACGCTAGCACCTAACCTTATATTTATATACACCTCTTCCCTAGGATATATTAATATGACCTTTCCCCCTTTGCTTCACGGCGAGTTTCGGCTTAGCAATCGAAACACCCTCGACCGTGGTCCCGGGCAAGCATGAGATCCATTGTAAATATGATTCGTTGGTTCCATAATCAATTTTCAATAACAACTTATCTCGCTCATATATGGATGTATGTGTATCAGTAACACATACCTAGATATATAGGTCAGATGAGTAATAATAATAAGATGTTAATTAATAATTCATCGTGTCATTTTGCAACACGGGTTGTATGATCTCAGGTATGGTGACATGAGATATAAGATATATATATGATGAATTCTTTGTTTGAATTATTCCTTTGTCGTACTAATCTCTTGAAGTCATAAAATGAGTTTGTACAACTGGCTTTACCGTATTTGTTTTTATTGGATTTTGATTTGGATTTATATTATGGATTTTTTATGTGAATTTCAGGTTTTATTAGTTATTACTATTATTATTAATATTATTACTATACCTTGCTAGCCACTTGTGTACTACTCTACTAATCTCCTGCTGTTAGTATATTATATACTGCCTGACTCCTGTTACATATTATACCTGAGCTATTGTATTGATCTCCTGACTTGCTTGCTCCTGATTATATACGGATTTCGTGGTTACCTTATATTTACTAAAACTTGCTTGTCACATGACTTGGGTATCCGACAATTTTCATGGTACCTGTAAATATTGTTCTCTTATTCTATTATACTGAGGGAAACTCAGGTTGTATATACTTAGATGATGGAGAATGAGGTATATGGTATATATATATGAGGGTTTTCTTGATTGGATTATTCCTTCAACATCAATCTTATGAATCCGAAGTCTGCGCCTGTACTTTTGTCCATACTTAATTTTTTCGCTTTACTTGATGCCTCAGATAATGTTTTAGTGTGCATGTGCTCACGACACGGTTTTTGACATATAGCTTCCAATTAGATTTATCGATACACGTGTGTTTGCTTGTGCACTTCACTTGGCCTCATCTTACTTACTCTTTGAGTTGCTTTCTGATAACCAAGGACTCGCATGTCCAGATCCTGAAACTTGGAGCTTGTAGACTTCCTGTTGCTCATCAGAGTGCACAGCGATATCGTGGTAGATCCGTCCGGAGTCTGCTTCTTTCAGCCCCTCCTGCTCGGCTCTCGAGATTCCTTGTTGCAGCTCGCGAGCTCTTGTTCTACTGTTTATTCTTGTATATCTCATTGTAATTCATATTTTGTGCTTCTTGGTGATGTAATATTCTTGTAATATTGGATCAGACTTTGTGATAACAGTGTACTTGTACTCTTCTTATTGGAATATATTTTACCACTTATCTTTCGTACTTCATTCCTGCATGTACTGATACTTACCGTCTATATGTGAGAGTATTTTCGCTCTATGTATATACGTCGTAGTAGCGTCTATGTATCCATGGGATCGGGGCATTGCACAAGGTTCCTAATAAATTTTATTTGTCACTAAATTAGAAAATTATTACTTTTATTACTCAATCCAAAAAATAACCATTTTTCAATATAATTTACCTATTTTAAATAAGAAATTTCGCTAAAAACTTTCCCATTTTATTGCTAATCTATCTAATATGGCGCAGAGATGCATTTAATGCAGTTGTAGAAAAAATCCTGTCAGATTTCACGTTTCCCACTCCAGTATTAAAAAATCAGGCCAAAGGTGAACGTAACAAAGTTAATGATAGATAATGTAGAAGATGACCACTTTTAGCACGTGAACTGCACATGGATTATATAAATGTAACACATGTGCGCCACACTAACGTTACATCATTGCAACTTTTAGCATGGGACACTCAACGAAGGACGATAAGAGTATTTCACAAAACACACTACCATAAAAGTACTCAGAATACAGTTGAAGGAGTTAATTAAATAAAAAGTGCGTAAGGATTTTCACACGAAATTAAAGTACAAGGGCTTTTACGAACTTAGAAAAAAAGCTATGCGCATATACACTTTTTCGCTTCTATTCCCAATCGGAGTACAATATTAGTTAGACAACTTACAATTGCAATCCCAAGTACTATAGGAAATAGAGAATAGTTTTTTGTTAAATACAGATGAAGTGCCATAGAAAATTATTGAAAAATGCTCATATGGCATTACCTTTTGATTTTTTTTTGTTATACTTCAAGTCAATTAAGCCACAGCTCTCGTAGCGACAAAAAGTTATTACTTAAATTTCCTTAGTTGGGGCTCCATTAAATTTAGCCATAACTCCTGTAATGAAAAAATGATCTACATGCATCTCCAACTTCAGCCATCGACTATCCAATTTGGTTACGAGTGTAAGTAGGTTATAGGGTTCACGTAATATCCGAATTAAATGATAAGAAATTCAAATCTGGATTTGATTTGAATTCTTTTTCATATTTTTAATGGAATCAAATTTTAATTTTTTATTTTTTTTAGAATATAGATCGTAGCCTAGTACAAGTAAGGATATGCACCGCAGACCTGTTGCTATTATAGAAAGATTTTATCACTATGTTACGTTGTAAATACAAATTTGAACTCTTACAAAATGATAGTCAAGTTCATTATATAAAAATCTATCAGAATGTACTTTCATGTCAATATTACCAGGTTCTGTTCACTTTTATAATCTAAGTAATGAAACATGTAGTGCTAAGTTTTATTGTATACTCTTCTTTCAGTTTTAAGTTTACTATTGGGTTTCGAGTTCAAGAAAAAGTTATAATTGAACTTGATCACTCGATAAGGTTTTCGATTTTATTTTAGATCCAAACCTTGCACATATCTAAACTGTCAAGATCTTATTATCAGGTTTCCACATATGATAAATAAAATCCACTTATTTTGTAGGAGCTAGCAACTATCAACAATTACAACTATTTAATTTTGATTAATGATTGTAAAGTTTTGCCATGATCCATATGATCCATTTTATAGAATGATTGAACTCATCTACATTTTTCTCGAGTGAATGAATATGATTATTCACAAAAAATAGGATGTGGGGGGGGGGGGGGGGGGGGGGGGGGGGGGGGGGGGATGTTACGTTTAAGTGAACACAAATCCATGGGAAAGCTTGATTTTCCCATTAGTGTTCATTTGGCCTATATGTTTAGTCCCACATGGAATAGGAGATGTAAAGAAGAGTGGTTTATATACATTCCTTTCTAACCCTATTTGTTGTGAGTTATATGTTTTGAGATGGGTTAAATACACGCTCGTGCGAGAATGCCTGCAGCACCGTGCCTTGCCAGAGCATGCACTTCCGCGTGCACGAGCTAGTGTGTTATTTTATTTCTTTTCTTTCTTTTTGACTCATTATTCTTTAACTGATTTCTTTTGACTGAGTCTCACATGATCTGCACGTTAAGTGAGAATATTTCTCAATAACCCGCACGTGCTCACAATTCTCTCATTTGTTTTTACAATCGCGAGGGCTCTGAATGCTGTAAATAGAGCCTCTCTCCTTCAGCAGCAAGAGACACAACAGTCTCTCTCTCCTTTTTGAGCTCCTCCTCCTGCATTTACTCTGTTGCCCGAGAAAGCTCTCTTTTTCTTTCATAAATTTTTTCTGTTTCATAGTGATTTCATGGGTGATTGTTCCTTGTCTGAGCAGAGATCCAGGCTTACGCTCAAGCCGGGTACTGATACTTTCTGGGGGGCTTTTACTGTTAGTTGACGGCGGCCGGTTCATGATTGACGCAAATCTGTGCACAGAAAAGAGAAGTTTAGAAACAAATTAAGAAGGTGAAAAGTTCCTCAATTCTACCGCTATAGCAAATGGTTATGTGGGTCGTAATCCACAAGGAGGGACTACAATAGAAGTATTTAGTAAGTTCTTTCTAAGCTACCAAGATCAATTAAATCGTTTCTTCTTAGTTTTTAAAAGAAAAGAAAAATGTTAATATTGAAAGAAGAGAAGATAGAAGAAGATAGTGTTTGTGTTAAAAGGAGAACTAAGTTAGAATAATAAAGTTAAAAAAGAAAGAAACAAAAGAAAGAAGAGCTGATTTTTAAAGTTGTTTTAATTTAAGGAATTAAAAAGAAAGAAAACAGAAATTACTTACCTCTTTTGGCTGATTGTAATACCTTAGATCATTGGCGATGGTTTACCTTAAAGTGAAGGAGATCAGTGCATAGACCATAAGAGTTGCTTTACGTCTCTTTCACATTACATCATCAAGATAACACAAGCATAAAATTATACAGAATGTGACTAGAATCCATCGCCATGAACTATTGGTGGCACTCACAAAAGCAAAGCGATTCCAATGCGATAAGACTCACTTGAATTACAATTGATACCAAAAGAAGTAAAAAACAAAAAGAATAAAACAAAAGCAAACTTTAGATTAAATGACAAACGATGAAAGAAAGGAGAGAAAATTACAATGGTGTCACTCTCAATACAACTCTCATTTAAAATTAATCTCAGTCAAACCCTAGTTTACAAAGAAACTGAAAAATGTTGGAATATGAAGAATATATATGTGAATCTTTGAATTGAATTACGGCGAGATCCGTTGATCGAATCAATTGGATGATGGTTGAAGTGTGTTCTCCTTCCATTGGGGATGAACGTGGTATATTCACATATTCAATTCCGACTTCGAATGAATGAGATATTCGAGTCTAAAGATTGCCTAATTCAAAGCCAAAATGGGACTAAAGGTAGCTGAAAGCATTTAGTCCCACATTGGCCATGGGATGGAAGTTTATAGTGTTTAAATAGAAAAAATTGAGAACAAAGGGCGTGCCCTTTGGGTACTTGGAGTTTTCGCGCGCGATTGGGAGGAAACCATGCCCGTACATGCGCGCGCGCCACCGTTGGCGGTGGCGGCGCCGGTGCCGGGCTCGGGCGCGGGGCCGGGTCCGGGTTCCCTACCCGGCCTGGTTCTTTTTGAACTGGGTCTCGCGGGTATGGGTTACGCGAAGCATACCCGTTCCGCTATCCGGATCCGAACCGCCCCGCCAACAGAGCCGCTCCGCTATCCGGATCCGAACCGCTCCGCCAACGGCTGTCGCGGTAGTTGGATGGCCAATGGTTGCAGTGGTTGGGTCGAACCTGTTGCAACGGTTCAGACCGAACCGTTGCAACTATTCGTTGGGTTCGGACCAGTTGACCCCTCCCGGAGCGCTATAAATAGCGCTCCAAATTCTCAATTGAAAAAACACAACACAACACACCAACAGCAAGAAATCTGAAGGAGATCCTCTCTCTCTCTCAGTCTTGAAGTGACTTCCAAACAGGAAGTAGGAAATCAGTAACCCGATTTCCGAAAGCAAGTGGGGATTCTGCAACTTAGTTTCCAAAGTGACTTCCAAAAGAGATTCTGCAAAATTCGTTCTAAAAGAGAGCTCAGAAAATTCAACAGATTCTTTATTGAATTGTTGTCTGAATCTGGGAATTGTTGTCTGAATCTGGGACTTCTAAAGAATACCTTCCTTCTTCCTCTACAGTGGGTGCTCCTCCAAAGTAAAGGCAAATATTCTCCTGTTGTCTTTGTCCCACTGCTTCAATAATCCTGTGAAGGTACTGGTTAACTACGGTTCGACCGTACGGTGATTTAGTAGTGCTATCCAAATACCGTGAAAGAGTGTTGTATCTTGGGAGACCAGCGTCCAGTAACCCGTTAGCACCGGTGCGGGAGACGTAATTGTCTTAAGGAGATTCGCTTTAAGCGTACGTCACTCCAAGTACTGTATAAGTGAGTTAATTTCTTTATACAGGGGATATACTGATATTCAGTATATTGAGACTGATTTATATCAATCTAATTGGTGTTTAACCAAGGAAGGAAATTGAAAGGTGGTTCTTAAATTAAGGAACGTTCTATTGAATGGAAAACCTCCCACCTGATATTTACCGACCTGGCCAATTAGATTGTTGATATTTCAGTGATATTGATTAGTTGTCAGATTGATCCTAGAAACCAACAATCTTAAGACAATTACTATATTGAAGTTTCTTACTTCTATTCTGCTTGAATTTGTAGAAAATGTCTGAGACTAATTAAGATAGCTCTAGCAAGGCACCGAACGTGCAGCTACAAGCTTGATACCTACTCTACTTTCTAACCCGAAGTCGAAGAAGCCAAGAAAATTTGACGGCACAGAATTCAAGAGGTGGCAACAGAAGATGCTCTTCTACTTGACCACTCTTCATCTGGCCAGATTCCTGCAAGAAGATTCACCAGAGCCTGGAACTGATGCATGGACTCAATGTGACCTCCTTTGCCGAAATTATATTTTAAATGGACTGGATGACTCTCTTTATAATGTCTACAGTCCCATCACAACGACAAAGAAGTTATGGGCCAGTCTTGACAAGAAGTACAAGACTGAGGATGCTGGTACCAAGAAGTTCGTCGTAGGACTATTTCTGGAGTACAAAATGGTGGACAGCAAGACTGTAATCAGTTCGGTGCAAGAGTTCCAACTTATCTTGCACGAGATAGAAGCCGAAGGTATGATTCTACCTGAAACCTTTCAGGTTGCTACATCATGGAGAAACTCCCACCTGCGTGGAGAGATTTCAAGAACTACCTGAAGCACAAGCGAAAGGAGCTGAAGTTGGAAGATCTCATTGTGAGGCTTCGAATCGAGGAGGACAACAGAAAGTCTGAGAAAAGGAGCAGTAAGAACTCCAATGAAGCAAAAGCCAATGTGATCAAAGACTCAAAGGGGAAAGCGTCTACTTCCAAAAGCTTAAAGCGGAAGAAGACTTCCTAGGGGTATAAAGGCAAGTTCCAAGAAGGCAAGAACATGCGCTTCAAAGGAACTTGCTACATCTGCAACAAAGAAGGGCATAAGGCGAATGAATGTCACAGCCGTCTCAAAAAGAACAAGAAAAGCCATGCACAGGCAAACTTGACCGACCATGTATCGCCAAGCCTTTCAGCTGTGGTGTCAGAGGTGAATCTGACAACCAACAATAAGGATTGGTGGGTAGACACTGGGGCTACTCGGCACATCTGCTCTGAGAAATTATTATTCTCTGAATATCAAAAACTAGAGTAAGATGAGCAACAATTCATGGGAAACTCAGCCGTCTCAAAGGTTGAAGGAAAAGGCAAGGTTATCCTGAAGTGGACATCTGGAAAAGAGCTTACTCTGAATGATGTGTTACATGTTCTAGATATCCATAAGAATTTGATCTCTAGATTAATACTTAGTAAGAAAGGATTTAGAATGGTTTTTGAATCAGATAAATTTGTACTTACTAAAGGAGGGATGTATGTGGGAAAGGGTTATCTTGTTGATGGACTTTTTAAAGCCAATGTTACAGTGGTAGATAAAAAATCTGTGTATTTGTACCCAAAGCTTATAAATAAAGGAAAAACTTCTGTTTATTTGCTTGAGTCTCCTACTTTATGGCATGCTAGATTAGGGCATATAAATTACAAGTCATTAAAGAACTTGTCTAATCTAGGATATTCCTAAACTCAACTTGGAAGAAATTCGCAAGTGTGAGATTTATGTTGATGCCAAGTTGGCGAAAAATTCATTTCACTCAATTGATCGAAATACAGAATCTTTAGGGTTAATTTATAACGATCTGTGTGACTTGAAGTTTATGCCAACTAGAGGCGGTAAAGAGTATTTTATTACTTTTATTGATGACTGTACAAAATACTGTTATGTGTATCTTTTAAACAGTAAGGATAAGGCAATAAATATGTTTATAACATATAAAGCTGAAGTTGAGAATCAACTCAACAAGAATATCAAGATTCTAAAATCCGATAGAGGTAGAGAATATGAATCAAATGATTTTAGTGAGTTATGTGTTAAATTTGGTATAATCTATCAAACAACAGCACCATATACTCCTCAGTAAAATTGAATTGCTGAACGGAAGAACAGAACTTTGAAGGAGATGGTCAATTCCATGCTCGTAAGTTCTGGAGCTCCGCAGAACTTGTGGGAGGAAGCTCTGTTAACTGCAAATTATATTCTAAATAGAGTACCCCACAAGAAACTTGGTTTTATACCATTTGAGTTATGGCATAGAAGGACACCTTCCTACCATTATCTCAAAATGCGGGGGTGCCTTGCAAAGGTACTAGCACCATTACCTAAGAAGACTAAGTTGGGAGCAAAAAACCGTGGACTGCATATTCATAGGCTATGCTTTGAATAGTAGTGTCTACAGATTTCTGGTTCATAAATCAGAAATACCAGATATTCATGTAAACATGATTATCAAATCTAGAGATGCTGTGTTCTTTGAAGACATTTTTCCATATAAACGGGAAGCAGATAAGACTTCTGGGAAAAGAACACATAAGATGGCGTTCAGGGACGAAAGCCCCGAGGAACCGACTGTTAATGCGGAAATTGAACAAGAAGAAGTCAGAGATCTAGAATCTCAAAATCTTTTGGTCCAAATTTCATAGCATACGCTATTGAAAGCGAATCTCAAACATTTAAAGAGGCTATGTCAACCCCAGAAGCACAAATGTGAAAAGAAGCTATAAATAGCAAAATAAAATTCAGACTAAGTAATCATACTTGGGAATTGGCAAACGTGCCTCCTGGCAGTAAACCAATTGGGTGTGAGTAGATTTTCAAAAGAAAATTAAAACCCAATGTATCTATCGATACGTACAAGGCTAGATTAGTAGCCAAGCGTTATCGACAAAAAGAAGGACTTGACTACTTTGATACTTATTCACCAGTAATAAGAATAACATCTATTCGGATGTTGATTGCAATTGCAGTATTGCATAACTTAGATATCCATCAAATGGATGTCAAGACTGCATTCTTAAATGGTGAATTAAATGAAGAAATATATATGGAGCAACCTGAAGGATTACAGTCAAGGGCCAAGAACACAAAGTGTGTAAATTGGTAAAATTCTTATACGGTCTAAAGCAGGCTCCAAAATAATGGCATGAGAAATTTGATAGCGTCATGATTAAAGATGGATTCACTATCAATGAATGCGATAAGTGTGTTTACACAAAAACAGTTGGAAAGATATGTATCATTGTTTGTCTTTATGTAGACGACATGTTGATACTTGGGACTAATATTGAAATTATTAAGTCCACTAAAAGAATGTTATCCAACAGTTTTGGCATTAAGGATCTGGGGGTTGCTGATGTAATTTTAGAAATTAAAATCACCAAAACACCAGATGGAATCAGTCTATCTCAATCTCACTACGTGAATAAGATGATAGAAAGATTCAAGGATCACGGGATAAAGGAGAATACAAATCCTTTTCTCCCACACGTCCACCTTCATAAGAATACAGGAACTGAAATACGTCAGTTGGAGTATTCTCAGATTATCGGAAGTCTAATGTATTGATGAATTGCACTTGACCCGATGTTGCTTACGCTGTAAGCAAGTTAAGCAGATGCACTAGTAATCCTAATGATCAACATTGGACTGCTTTACTACGAATATTGGGTTTTGTATCACATATCAAGGAATATGCCTTGAGATATGAACAACATCCACCTGTACTTGAAGGATATAGTGATGCTAATTGGATTGCAGATTCAGAGGAATCAAAATCAACTAGCGGATACGTATTTACTCTAGGAGGAGCAGCGGTATCTTGAAAATCTTCTAAGCAAATATGTATTACCCATTCCACTATAGAATCGGAATTCACAGCCTTAGATAAGGCCGGAGAAGAAGCAGAATGGCTTCGACAATTTTTGAAAGATATACCATTATGACAAAAGCCAGTGCCCGCTATATGTATACACTGCGATAATGAAGCAGCTATATCTAGGGCACAAAATGTTATATACAACGGTAAGTCTAGACATATTCGTCGTAGACATAATACTTTAAAGCAGTTGCTCTCAAATGAAATTATCTCTATTGACTTTGTCTCGTCAAAAGATAATTTAGCGGATCCGTTTACTAAAGGTTTAAGTGGAGAGCGTATAAACTGCGCATCGAGGGGAATGGGTCTAAAAGCCTAACCATACTAAGTCAGCTTAATGGAAATCTTACTTAGCGACTGGAGATCCCACGGACTAAGTTCAAGAGGAAAAACTAGTTATGATTGACTCAGCAAGTAAGCACTTGGGAGCTTGACTCCAATCCATTCCTAAGGTGCACATAAGTGCTTTTCTATAAGTGGATTAAGGATAAGCTTAAGCTTTTAATGATGCCTATATCTTGTTACTAAACAAGTGGAGTAGAGTAGACTACTCTTAATAGGACGATTACCTATGTGAGTATAGAGTTGGGTCGGCTCTTTGGGAATTTCTATGGAGGCTATTATTCCCTAAAGATACTCTCTGAAACCAAGAATGTCCAGGGCCAAAACGGACACAACCGAGAACGAAAGTTGATTTGGAAAGTCACTGTGTGAAGTTTATTGACTTGGCTTACACTAACGACTAACAGTTCAAGACCTAGTTCACTGATTAGCTAGTAAGGCTAATAAAGCTTTCGCTATGAAAGGTTCAAGACCTAGTTCACCTATCCTGATGCAGTTTCTTTTCTAAAGTACCTTTCACAATAGAGTCAGTCTCTTTGTGTGTCAATTCCTTGAACTCCATTTATTATGGGGGATTGTTGGAATATGAAGAATATATATGTGAATCTTTGAATTGAATTACGGCGAGATCCGTTGATCGAATCAATTAGATGATGGTGGAGTGTGTTCTCCTTCCATTGGGGATGAACGTGGTATATTCACATGTTCAATTCCGACTTCGAATGAATGAGATATTCAAGTCTAAAGATTGTCTAATTCAAAGCCAAAATGGGACTAAAGGTAGCTAAAAGCATTTAGTCTCACATTGGCCATGGGATGGAAGTTTGTAGTGTTTAAATAGAGAAAATTGAGAACAAAGGGCGTGCCCTTTGGGTACTTGGAGTTTTCGCACGTGATTGGGAGGAAACCATGCCCGCACATACGCGCGCGCCGCCGCTCGCGGCGGCGGCCAGCGTCGGTGCCAGGCTCAGGTTCGGGTTCGGATCTTGATTCGGGTTCGGGTTCCCTACCTGGCCTGGTTCTTTTTGAACTGGGTCTCACGGGTATGGGTTACGCGAAGCATACCCGCTCCGCTATCCAGATCCGAACCGCCTCGCCAACGGACCCCTCTGCTATCCGGATCCGTACCGCTCCGCCAACGGCTGTCGCGGCAGTTGGACGGCCAATGGTTGCGGTGGTTAGGTCGAACCGTTGCAACGGTTCAGACCGAACTGTTGCAACATTCGTTGGGTTCGGACCAGTTGGACCCTCCCGTTGCAACTATTCATTGGGTTCGGACCAGTCGGCCCCTCCCGGAGCGCTATAAATAGCGCTCCGAATTCTCAATAGAAAAAACACAACACAACACACCAACAACAAGAAATCTGAAGGAGATTCTCTCTCTCTCAGTCTTGAAGTGACTTCCAAACAGGAAGTGAGAAATCAGTAACCCGGTTTCTGAAAGCAAGTGGGGATTCTGTAACTTAGTTTCCAAAGCGACTTCTAAAAGAGATTCTGCAAAATTCGTTCTGAAAGAGGGCTCAGAAAATTCAACAGATTCTTTAGTAGAATTGTTGTCTGAATCTGGGACTTCTGAAGAAGAATATTCTTCAACCTTCCTTCTTCCTCTACAGTGGGTGAAAAGAATTATTGTCTGAATCTGAGACATCTGAAGAAGAATATTCTTCAACTTCCTTCTTCCTCTACAATGGGTGCTCCTCCAAAGTAAAGGCAAATATTCTCTCAAAATTTATCTTTGTTCTGCTGCTTCAATAATCCTGTGAAGGTACTGATTAATTACGGTTCGACCGTATGATGATTTGGTAGTGCTATCTAAATACCGTGAAGGAGTGCTGTATCTTGGGAGACCAGCGTCCAGTAACCTGTTAGCACCGATGCGGAGGACGTAATTGTCTTAAGGAGTTTGCTTTAAGCGTACCTCACTCCAAGTACTGTATAAGTGAATTATTTCTTTATATAGGGGATATACTGATATTCAGTATATTGAGACTTATTTATATCAGTCTAATTGGTGTTTAACTAAGGAAGGAAATTGAAAGGTGGTTCTTAAATTAAGGAACGTTCTATTGAATGGAAAACCTCCCACCTGATATTTACCGACCTGGCCAATTAGATTGTTGATATTTCAGTGATATTGATTAGCTGTCAGATTGATCCCAGAAACCAACAAAAAATTACATTAAAAAGTGAAACAAAAACTAAGTTACACTAAAGGAAAATCCTGATTCTAACTCTCTGCTAGAGTGGGGCCTTTTACCTTCGAAAATGCAGGTATTTATAGGAGAAATGGAGATGGGAGGAGTGTACGAAGAACGGAGGAGAAAATGTTCCCCCAATTGCCTTTATCCTACCGCGATAACGTGACTTTGGCTGCATTTTCGTGGCAAGGATCTGGCCAATGGGCCAGATCGAGAGAGGGTGGGTGGCATCCTTTGATCTCAATACGCTTTTATCTTCTGAAGATTTTCAGTTTGAGCTCTGATTTCAATCTTATCTTCATTGATTCTTCAGTTAACCGAATAGATCTTTAGAAATCTAATTTTAATTGGTATTATCTTCTCTGATACAGATTGATCTTCAATTAATCAAATAGATCCATATAAATTAGATTTAACTAGTTTTTATTTGGTATTATCTTCTCTCTCTTCTTTAATCATATCATAAATTAAACATTAAGACAAGGTGATTAGCAGATTTATTACAAAATAAGTGTAGAAATATACTAATAAATAATGCAATATACTTATATGATCACACCCCCATAATATTTTGCTCGTCTTCGAGCAAAACAAATAAAAAATAAAACAAAACTAACATAATCTAACTCACTTTCGTAGGAATCATGGTTGCCCTTAGCACGTGCAACAAGCCGTTAAACCTCTAGGCTATCCTAGAGGATGAGTTTTATCTCGTGAGGGGTTTTAGTGAATTACAGCCACAAAATTCATAAAGGAAAGAAAAACAAAGTGTTAGTATTTTTGAAACCATATTTTGAAAGAAAGAGAATATTTGAAGAAGTTTTACAAAAATTCAAGTAATCTATGAGTCATTAGAATACTAAACTATTTCTTCCTAAACATTGTCTGATTGAAGGTTGGAGTTGTAGCTCTGGGTCTTGTGTAGATCGTTGTTGTTGTGGTTCTTTTTGGAAATCTAAGTAGATATTGGAATTCTTTCACGCGGTGAAGGCGAGGATCGTAGAGCGAGTTGCTCGAATCTCGATACAAATTCTTTGTATTTGTGATTGCTTTCACTCTTGCTCATACTCTATTACACATACTTATTTAATGCTTCCATTGTTCTTTATTCTGCTTACTCTATATTGGTTGCATTATTCATACTTATCAATTTTTCTAATTAAAGTAAGAAGGTAATTGTGCACCTCAACTCTTATTCAAGAAGAATTAGGAGGAAAAGTTCTAGAGCGCTTAATTGAAAATCTGACTTCACTTTTTTTTTTTAGTTGATCGTGTTTATTATTTTTTTAATTATTGCATTTCCGTATTAGATTAGCATTTCATCTATTCACCCCCCTCTAGATGACTTTCACAACCTACTTTATACCTTGGCTTGCAGCAACTCAGTCCTCCATATAACAATCATGGGCCTAAGGAAGAGCATTTATGCTAAGTCATCACGAAGCTATGACCTCTAATGTTGTGGTAGAAGATATGATCTCTATATCTGCCCGTACCTTATTTGATCCCGGTGTCACTCATTCGTTTATATCAAATGCATTTGCTTATAAACTGAATCAACCTCCTGAATTCCTAAGATTTTAGTTACATATATCCACACCAATAGGTGTAGAGATGGTAGCTAGCACTGAATATAAAAACTGTGAGTGGTAATTGGTAAGAGATAAACACTGGAAGATTTGATTAATCTGGGAGAAATGGAGTTTGGTATCATTTTAGGGATGGATGGCTTTCCGTTTGTCATGCACATGTAGATTGCCATAAAAAAAGAATCATTTTTAGATGGAAGGAATCTCAGAGTTCATATTTGAAGGGATAAAGGATATACATGTAGTTCATGTCGGCCTTGAGCGCTACAAAATTGATAAGACAAGGATGTCGGGGATTACTTGCTTCGGTGATAGATACACAAAAAGATGATATGAAAATTAAAAATATTCATGTGGTAAGTGAATACCCAGATGTATTCGCTGAAGATTTACCAAGTTTACCTACAAATAAAGAAGTGAAATTTGCTATCGACTTATTGCTAGGAATTACACGAATTTCAAAAGCACCTTATTGGATGGCTCCAGCTGAAACAAAAAAACTTAAAATTCAATTATAGGATTTATTAGACAATAAATTTATCCAGCCAAGTGTATAACCTTGGGGAGCGCCTGAGTTGTTTGTTAGAAAGAAGAATGGAAGCATGAGACTATGTATAAATTACAGAGAGTTGAATAAGGTCACTATAAAAACAGGTATTCACTTTCTCAGATGATGATATATTTGATCAACTTTAAGGTTCATGTGTATTTTCTAAAATTAACTTAAGCTCAGGATACCATCAGTTGAAAATTAGGCCAGAAGATGTCACTTAATCAGCTTTTAGAACAAGATGAAAATATTTTGATTTCTTAGTCATGCCATTTGGACTGACTAATGCCCCAACAACATTCATAGACCTAATGAATTGGGTATTTGATATTCTAATTTATTCAAAAAGTAAAGAATACCATGCGGATCATCTGGGGACTACCCTCTAAATCATGAGAGAGAAGCAGTTGTTTGTTCAAATTCAAGAAATTTGAATTTTGGTTAGAACAAGTAGGGTTTTTTTGGCCATATATATCCAATAAAGGAATATTAGTAGATCCAATAAAGATTGAAGTAATCAAGGATTGGTCTCGACCCACTAATGTTACAGAGGTTTGGAGTTTTTTGGGTTTAACCGGATATTATCTAAGGTTTGTAGAGGAATTTTCTCAAATTGTAGTACCATTGACTCAGTTAACCAGGAAAGACAAGAAATTTGTTTGGGGAGAAGATCAAGATAAAAGTTTTCAAGAACTGAAAATTAAGTTAACATCAGCTCTAGTCTTAGCAATGCCCTCAGGGACATAAAGGTATGTTATATACAATGCAATCAAAGCTTGGGTTGGTGTGTGTTCTACTGCAACATGGAGAGTAATTGTCTATGTCTCCTAGTAATTAAGAACCCATTAGAGAAATTATGCTACCCATTATTTAGTATTGGCTATGGTCATTTTTACATTAAAAATTTAAAAATATTATTTGTATGGGGTGTCTTGTGAGATCTATACAGACCACAAGAGTCTGAAGCACATATTTACACAAAAAAATAAATATGTGCCAAAAGAGATGGCTAGAGCTGATAAAGAACTATGATCATACTATTCAGTATCACCATGGGAAGGCTAATATGGTGACTGATACTCTAAGTCGAAAGTCAGGAGGGTCATTGGCTGCTCTGATAACTTGTAAACCAAAATTATAATAGACCTAGAAGAAATGCAAGGAGAAGTATGAAATTTTGATTCTTCCAGTATCATGGTCATTTAAATCAAGTGAGTGTTAAATTCAATTTGTATGATAAAATCAAGGAGACCCAGCAAAAAGACTCTCAAATAAAGTAGATTATAGAAAAAAAAATGCAGGAGGGAGCATTCAATGAGTTTAATATTGAAAGTAATATGATAAAATTAGGACACTAGTTGTGTGCCTGAAGTGATAGAAATAAGGGAAAAATAATGAAAGAAGCTCATTATACCCCGTACACAACTCACCCAGGAAGTACTAAAATGTATCAAGATTGGCATAATGTTTGGTAGGATGGGATGAAGAAAGATGTTATTGAGTTTGTATATAAATGCCTAGTATGTCAATAGGTAAAAGCTGAGCATAAGAAACCCCTAGGATTACTAATATCATTACCAATTTCTGAATGAAAATGGTGTCACATTATCATGGATTTTATCACAAGATTTTCTCGGATTTCATGAGGACTAGATGCCATTTGGGTAATAATGGATAGACTTATGAAATCTGCCCACTTCTTACCCATCTGGATCAACTTTGGATATATTCAAGAAATAGTCAGACTACATTGAGTACTTGAGTCTATTTATCAGATCGAGATCCTTGATTTCAATCCAATTTTGGAAAGGCCTATTCGAATCTATGGGCACTAAGTTACAGCCCAATACAGCACATCCCAGGTAGATGGATAGTCAGAAGGACTAATCAAATATTGGAAGATATGTTTAGGACTTGTGTATTAGATTTTTGGAAAAATTGAGACAAACATCTATCTTTAGTAGAGTTTGCTTGGAACAATAACTATCAATCAATCCACTATTGTTATGCCCCTGTTTGAAGCTTTATATGATAGGAGATGTAGATCACCTATTTGTTAGGAAGAAGTTGGGACAGAAGGATACTTGGCCAGGATAATTCAAAAAACTACTAATAAAATTAAAATAATCAAGGAAAGCAGGATGGTAGCCCAAAGCTGACAAAAAGCTTACTTGGATAAACGTCGCAGTTCATTAGAATTTTTAGTGGGGAATAAAGTTTTTCATAAAGTATCTCCAATGAAGGGAGTGGTACGCACCGTTAAGAAGAATAAACTAGATCCTCAATATGTTAGGCCATTTGAGATATTGGATAGAATCAGACCGATTTTCTATCATTTAGCTTTACCTCTGGAGATGGAGAGAATTCATAATGTATTCTATGTTTCTCAGTTAAGAAAGTATGTGCCAGATCCCAATCATATCATTTTCTACCAACCACTGCATTTCAAGAAGATATATCTTATGTTGAGAAAATGGTACAAATTTTAGATCACAAGGTGAGACAAGTGAGGGAAAAAACAATTCATTTGATTAAAGTTCAATGGAGAAGCCAGCATGTTGAAGAAGACACATGGGAACCAGAAAAAGAAATGTGGAAGACCTATCCTCATTTATTTCAAGGTATGTCAAGTTTCAGGGATGAAAACTCTTATAAGGAGGGTAGAGTTGTAACACTCGTCTTATTTAATCATGAGTTAATACCCTAAATACAGATATTTTTATCGAGTTAACTAAATTGTAATCACAATATAAGATTAAACCAAAAATTTATTAAGCCGTGAAGTAACTAATTTTATATATAGATATATATTATATTTGTAGATAATGAGTATTAATTTTGGAAGTACATGTATGTGTATATGAATGTATAAGAATGTATATGAAAGAGTATATACGTGTGTAATATAATGGAATATATATAGATAAATAGATAGATAGACTTGTGTCATTCTGGAAGGATTCAAGGCCGAATAATTCCCACTCAAATACAACCCTACGACATCTGAATGCAAGATTCACTCTATTGAAGTTGATCTACATTATTTCAACTAAAATCTAAAAATCATGTATCTTGAATACTTTTGGCCATCTGTCAAGTATGCGAAAAATAGACGGTCAAAATAGTGAGTTGGTTAGCTTAATAGTGTAGAATATTTGAAATCTAACAAAAATTAGTGTGAGTTTTAAGTATTTAGGTCATTATGAAATAGTTGGATCAAGAATTTGTATGTATAAAAATGTAGATCTAACCAATATGCCATAATCGGCCGTCCATTTTGTGCCTACTTGATGCATAGGTAAAAAGTATTCAAAATACATAATTTTGTTTTTTAATTACTTTAATAATGTAGATCAACTTCAATAGAATAGATCTTACATTCGGATGTAGTAGGATTGTATTTGAGTGGGAAGGATTCGGCCTCGAATCCTTCCGAAATGACACAAGCCTCTCTCTCAATAAATAAATATACATATATATATATACATACATATATATATATACATATATACATATATATATATATACACACATATATATACACACACACATACATACACACACACACACACACACACACTAGTATGATACATGAGATATTTTCATTCTGCTTTGAGATTATTTTAGAGAAGTATGAGAGGTAAGGGGAGATGAGGAAATTGTGAGTCAAATGCCAAGTGGCATTTGATTGAAATTTCATACAAGAGAGACAGAGGAAGAGATCTACATGAAGCCTCATTTGTGTTCATGTTTCATTTTTCTCTCCACCTTCTTCCTCCTTAATTCTTCTTCCTCTTCCCTTTCCCTCCCCTCTACTAGGCCGGTGGTAGCCAGGGGCTGAGATTGAAGGAAAAGAAACTCTTGTGAAGCTCTTCCCTTCACCTATTTTCTCTCGCTCCTTAGCTTTCCTTCTCTTTATGTTTTAACCACGGAAAAAGTTTTAAACCAAAAACATTACCACAATATTACATTCCTCTAGCTTTTCTCGATAATCTGCTACTTTTCAAATCCTTACGCTCACTGGTCGAATGACCAATCAACCGTTACCTAGGCTAATCAGCCATCAAAAAGAAGAATCAGTGGCATGGGTTTGAATCACGTCTATTAGGTGAAATTTTAAACTAATTTGTGTTATACTTTGAGTATTTAGCATAATTAGAAATTTTTATGGCATTAATGAACTCATAATGCAAGATTAGATTAACATGGTAATTATATGTGTTAGAGAATCTTGGTGCCCGTAACTTAAACTAAATACTTGAGGGACCTCAACACAAAGGTGAGTAATGGTTTAAACCCTAGAACCATGTTTTGATGGTTGAAAATGAGATGTTAATGCATGGTTGAAATCCGATTATCATTAATAATGATAAATAAAGAAAGAACTAGTGTCATTTTTGTATAATTTTGTATTTGGTTGTTAGCTCTATTAGCATATATATATATATATATATATATATATATATATATATATATATATATATATATATATATATATTTTGATAGTTGTATGCATGTGTGTCGTTGTAAATGAGATGTTAATGGAAATTATTTATTAGCTTTTGTACATTACATGTGAGTTATGATAAATATATAAGTTGGTGTACTCCTTAACGTGAACAAAAATTGAATGTTAATAGTTATTATAGGTGTGTGATATTTATTCATGGTAGTAATTCAAGAACATTGCATGTTGTTATCATTTCGAGCTGGTGATGATCATTCACAATAACTAAGAATGTTATGTGTTGTTCATTTTTGATATTTATGTTATCGGAGAAAGAGACTAGGTGAAACAGATGGGTACGAAGACGGGGTTATACTATAGGAGGAAGAAACCGCGTGAAATTGATAGGTGCAAAGATGGTACCAATTATCATAAATTTGACCAAGTGTGATAAAACCTGAAATCCTTTGCATGTGCATAAATCCATCTAGAATGTTTGTAGCAAATATTATGGTACTGATTCTTTCACATGATCTTTGACAGTCATGCATGTCATGTATATATATATGTGTGTGTGTGTGTGTATGCCGATATGTTAATTATTATTTGGGGTTTAATTGTTTTACTGTCTAAGTTGTGGATATCACCCCATTATGTTAACCCCTTTTCGGACTAAGCAAAGGTAACGGTCTTGCATAAGGCTCGAAAGTGACTTATTGAAAGGAAAGGTGACTAACTCGTTCTCTTGGGGTATTCTCTTTTGTTTATTATATTAAACTTTTGGAACTCAACATATATAAGTTATGTACTAGTGTAAGTTATTGACTCTGAACATGGACTTAGAAAAAATATTTCTGTTGGACAAAGTATGATTTTGACTTCAGTTCTTAGAATAGAAGATGTTGTGCGTATATGTGTGTATATGTGTGTATATGTTGTTTAGTAGTAGAATGGATTGTTGAGATAGATGAGTTAAAATTTATAAGTAGGTCGAAGTTGACTAAAATTTTTATCTTTGTTATATAGCAAGATCCCCGTTTATAGAAGAGATGTTGTCGAAAAATTCTGAATTTTTTAGATGACCACAAAGATTATCGATCTGATTAAGATTAATCAGTGATTAAATCTCGGACCTTCACAGCTAAACAATCAATTAGTAGGAGTCCTCACAAGAAACAGACAGCTACAATCCCTAGAGGTTACTAATTAGGTGAGAGTACCCCAACTGCCACGTGCAGTAGAACGTACCCATCCTATGTCTACTATGCATGTCAATTGGGTCCTAAGCACATGGAAATGACTTCGTACCATACCACAATCTATTCTTGCATATCAATCAATGATTATTGTTGTTGAAAACTGTTAATGAAAAAAGCATCCATGAACCCCAGCGAGAAGTTATACCAATAATAATTAGGATATAATCACAGTAAGCTCATCAATCACCCATATCATAAAATGACATGCACAATGTAATAACACACACCTTCACACCTGATATACAGGTAGGGGTACTTAATGTACATTTTCTCAGTTTTCACCACCAATTCCTCCATATTGTTCCGTGTTCTTGTCATTTTTGCAACCAAATTTTATTAAAGAACACGAATATCCTTGCGTGAACCAACTACCAAGAGCAATCATGCCACCATGTCCTTGTCAAGTCCATATATCACCATGTACCACTTTTTCAAGTATATTCAAGTACATATCTCATGCAAATGTTTATCCATGCCATTTAACTTTCTTGTTCATATTGTGTTCATGTGTTCATGTCTAAGATGTTCATACTGTAATTCTTTTATCATTGTGTCTTTTTACGCGGACAAGGTCAATCATGCCTGTTATTTATCATTATATAGCAATTTATTCAAGCATGACTGATACCATTAATTAACGCAACTTATAGAAAATACTTTCTATAAATAATTAATGATGTATAAATCAAGATTAATACAGAAAATATTAGGAGTTTTTTGCAAAACTTCAAGTAAGAGAAAATAGAAATTATATTTTTAAATAATAACCTGGACTGAAATGATTTTCAGAAGAGTTGAGGGCATAGATAATAATATTTCAGGGATGAAAATTGATTTTAGAAACTACAAAGACTGAAGAATTATTTTCAGAATAGAAAAAGACTGAACAGGAAATATTTTATATTAGCAAGTAGAATAAATTATAATAATTCTACAAATGATCCGGTAGTATGCACTCAATTATCAATGTTGTAGTAATCATAGCAAGGAGAATAACATCAGGGTTTACTATTTAGATATTTGATTACATGTGGGAAGGGTCATGGAAGAGGATCCTATACATGATTTCTATTGAACCCAAGAAAGAAGAGAACACTAGGTACTTGCCTTTTTATGTGGGTTCGGGTCAGATCTGCATTAGCTACAAGGACCAGATCTAGATCTGGATTAGGTTCGGGTCTGCAGAAAGAATTGGATCCGAGTTACACTGGAATCAGATCTGGGTCTAACTTAAACCCAACTCTTTAACCAAATGTTTGGGTGAAAGAAACTAGCAAGTCGGGTTGTGTAGAATATAGTGGGTCAAGTTGAGGAAACGGGTTGGGTTCAACTATGAACCCGACTTGGGTTCTTCGATCAGCAACAGTGGCAGGAAGTTCAGAGGTAGGAGAGAGAGGATGGTGAATCAAGGGAGAGGAGAGGGCGACGACTACTAGAGAGGGAGGAGGCTAGCAGAGCACGATGATGATGAGGTTCGAAGGTATTGTTGGAAGTTGGTGGCGGTTCCTATCATCATAGATGTCAAAGTAGGAGGCGAGTTCATCGACAGGCAACGACGACAACGACGGCTTGAGGGCGATCATCATCGGAACCCAAACAGGGAACAATGCCTTATTGCAGAGGATCACTGGGGCAAGAGCCCTACTGCTGAATGCCTCTATCTCTGCCATTCGATTCCTCATGTTGTTGTCTATAGTCGAGTTATCGGAGGGGACACGTAGGAGTCGAGGACGACGACAGTAGGGTCGACGGAGGCGAGAGGTGACACGGCGGTGGTCTATAGGTGACCAACAACAGAGGAGGAGGGGTAGGGAATCAGTGCAGTGCTCGGTATTGGCTTGGAAGGCGGTGGGTAGCTGGCGATGGGCTCGGCATGCGGGCGACGCTAGCGATACGTCAGTGAGGAGACGAGGACATAGAGCACATGCGGGCTACATGGGCAAGAGGAGGCTTGTGCGCGGAGATACTTGGAGGTTGTAGATGGCAGTGGATGGCGGTGTTATAGGCGGTGCTGGCACGGGTGACAGTGGCAATAGTGTGGAGATAGAAAGAGAGAGTATACGAGTTAGGATTTGGCTAGTGAGAGAATAAGAGAATATACAGGGGAGAGAGTATGGGCCGGGCTCATTTATTATTTTCTTTTTTTTTTGTGTAAAATTATGGGCCTAGGCTAGCCTCATTTGGGCATGTTCTTATTTCTTTTTCTTTTTTCCCGTTTGTAAAGCCTAAGGGATTTTGGGCTATATATATTTATTTATTTATTGTAAACTTTGCGACATAGGCTTGGGCTTTTATTACTTGGGATTGGGTTAGATAAAGTTAATGAGAAAAGAATAAAGAAAGAAGTGAGGCTACAATTATGATTATTATTATCATAAAAAATATTAATTTATATAATATAAACTAGGGATATTACATTCTACCCACCTAATAAGAATTTTTTCCTCAGAATTTAAATTTTTGGACAAAAAAAAATACTTGATAACAAGGAAATAGATGGGTCAGTATAAAGGAAATAAATATAAAGGAAGTAGAGGAATCAAGAGAATAGACCATTATCAATCGCAAATGACATCTTCTCGCTTCCACGTCGCTTCTCAGTGGCACCATGATTCCGTTGTACTACTCTACGTTCTCAAAATTTCATGAAGACGGGAAAATTGTAAGGAGGAAATCAAAGTTAATAAAAATAGACATGAATAAAGAATTGGCATGATATGATATAATGACCCAAAAGGAGAATTATCGATTTCCAAGTAGACTCTCTCGGAGACTGTAGATTCCCTGAAACAAGAACTAGTGAATCGTCTTTCGCAAGTACAAAAATTTACTACAATATTGTATTAATATATATTCTAACTAAATTTAAAAAATTGTTTCTAAAACATTAATTTTTAAGAATATACATTTGAAAAATAAATTTTTAAACATTATTTTGTAAAAGTTATAAGAAATTTAAGGTATACCTTTAATAAGAAAATATGTTGACAATTAATAAGGTCAAAAAAGAAATATAACTCTAAACAGATGTGCACTAACATAAAAATAATAGCCAATAATTTTTTTGAAACTAATATTTTGAAATTATAAATTGATTAATTTATGAGTTAATTATTCTAGATATTTAAGTTTAAAAATTAAATATGAAAAAAATTGAGAAAACTATTTGAGAATAGTAAACTTATAAACAATAAATTAGAAAATCTCAATTATGCTTTTAAACACTATAAATATTGCAAATATATAAAATGTAAAAGAAGTACTTAACTAAATTATAATTGAATTTGAAAAGAAACTTCATAAACTCTATTTGAAAAAAAATATTACTTTGTAAAGCTATATTACTTTGTAAAGCTAAATAAGTCTTTTGAAAATATAAAAAATGTCAAACATTCATAAAATTAGTTTAAAACAGATAAGTTGAGAAAAATAAATTTAAAGGAGAATACAAAAAATATGCTAACAAAATTTAAATCTTATTCATTCAAAAGTAAAAAGTTTGAAAATTTCAGCGAAACATGCTGAAAGAATTTCAAAACGTATTTAGAAACTTAGATATTATGAAACTATAAAAGATAATTTTATGAAAAAAATAAACAACTCTAAAAAATGAATCAGTTATGCACGTTAAAAATAAAGTGATATAAAAGAAAATAAGAAAAAAATGCTTTCACTAATAATAAAATAAGAAGTTAATAATATAATATAAAAAATAGCGAACATTGTAAGGAGTGTTGAATAGCATAAAATAAGCAATAAAAACTCATTAATTTGTGTTTGCTGACAAATTAGTTAAGTAGATAACTATTAAAATATTAAATTGATAAGAATATAACTGAATTTAACAATGCACATACTAGTTTATGATCATTAGCCAACTTGTTAAAAATTTACTTATCAAAATAATAAATAAGACTAATAATACAATGCATCAATTATCAATAAATTTATATAGATGTAAAGCTTTGGCTTCGAGTATAATAAGAAAAGATATGAAGAAGTACGACTAAATTAGTGTACAAAAAAGTAAATGCATTATTAATGTAATAAACAAAGACAATAATATAATAATAACAAATATTTACAATTTATGATATGGAATAAAGGTGAAAGTAGCAAGGTCGAATAACTAAAAATATATTTAAAAGAATAAATAAATAAGGCTAAATGTATTCAAGTAAATGAGAGAGAACTAATGTACATAACTTTGATATAAAAGAAGTGAGAATAAATAGACAACCAACAATAATAAAAGATATGTATTATAGAAAAAGATCGTAAAAATACATGAAAGTGTGTAGACAAATTATAAACGATAAAATATGAACAAAACAAAGATAAAAAATGTAAGAGATTAATTTATACAAAATAGTACAATGTAATTATTTGAAGATTATTAAGAACTATATAAAGAAAATTTAAATATAAGTAACATAGTGTCGAATTAATACTAAAAAGAAAAAAAGAAAAAAAACAAGTGACTAATCACAAAGGGTTGAAATGAGAAAAATTAACAAGGATAAAAAAGGAGTAGAGTCAAGGTCATATTATAGGAAAGATAATTAAAATTAAGTGAACAACTAAAAATCGATAATTAAAGAAAATAAAGTAAAAGTTACAAAAAAATATTGATAAAGAAAAATAGTAGATTGAGTACTACAGTAATAATAATAAAAAAATCATAAGAAATCAATAGGGATAAGAATGCACTGGTGTATAATAGAAAATTATTTTTAAAAAGAAAAACTAAATAAAAGTCACTGTAATCTTATAATTTACAAACCTATTATAGATTAACATGGAATTATGCTAGTAGGAAAGTAAATAAGTAATGAAAATCCACTATATAAAAAATAACAATGGCCTAATCAGAAAGACGCACATTAAAATTTTTATATAAATGTAATATTAAAAATATATATATACAAAAATTTATTAAAGAAAAATATACGGTGCTAATCATACAAAGACACTAAATAAAACGTAAGTACAGTGGACTAACAAATTTGTATATAATACAATTAATAATAACAATCAATGTAAAACTATTTTTCTTATTCTAATAATGCAAGTTATAATCAAGTAAAATAATCAAATATCTTGTAATGATTTAATTCAATGAGCATATATAAACAAATACAATTATAGTGTATTATAAGAATAATTGAAACGAGAAACAAGAAGCAAAGTGACTGAGATTTGGTCAATCTATCCTATTAAATAATTATAAATATCTATCATGAATCAATTAGACAGAATTACATGTTAGCTAAACTAATATGAACTAAAATCTTATAAAAGCTAAATAACTGTTAATTATTTAAATTCTAAAGTAATAGTAAGTATAAGTATTATTCTAGTACTATACAAAAAAATATTATCAGAAAAAATAGTAACTAAATAGATTATAACAGTAATTCTTTTTAAGATAGCAGTTTGGGCATTAATGATATTTTGAAGAACACCAAGAACCTCAAGAGTTTAGCACGGGAATCAATGTCGATGTTTAAAAAATAAGGAGGAGACATCTCTCTGAAAATAAAAAATAGAGAGACAAAAGATACACAGGAACCAAAGAAAGAGAATCCTAAGTGATGAAATGTGGGTTTGCATGTATGGGTGAATCAGTATGTAGCAGTTAAGAACTTAGTTTATTACTTTTATTGTATTATAATCAGTGGATGTCATCTAAACCTATACTCTGATGTCAAGAAAATTCTGTCATGCCCGCTTCTCTTTAAAGTGAGATATGCACGTGATTTGGGTCGGCGACATGCTTAAAGGAGTATGCTAGGCCTCTAACCTGCAAATCATGCCATTTTTTCTATATGTATACATATCAAGTTCAAATAGAGTACATATACTTGAAACAAAACTAATCAAAGATTTATTCGACTAAAAAGGTTCAAAACCAAATAACTGGTACAAATTCAAATACTGAGAAATGAGTTTGAACTCTCTTAATCATACATCTACAAAAGAAAGCAAATAACTGAAAGCAGTATCCAAGTCTTCTACTGAGCTCTAGCCAGCTTCTCATATTACTCCTTGTCCTCAGTCAATATCTCCACGTATTCTTCACTATCTAGGATAAGCAAACTCCAGGGAGTCAGAATCTCCCGACAAGTACAAACAAAGAGAATAAAATATACGTGCAGAGCTCGCAAATGTATATGAACATGGAAAGCATATGCAATTAGTGATATTTATTTTTATTGACACAACCATGTATTTGTAGCATGAGTTTATTACGTACAGTATTCAAGTCATGATGATAAATATGCATTCAAAAAAAATATAATTATAGTCATAGCATGGAGTAAGTCAAGTATAATTAGTATCGCTAAACAATCAATCATAGTAATCATCACAAAAAACACACAGTTACAAAATGAATTATGAAGATGTTCCTAGAGGTTACTAATTAAGTGAGATTATCCCAACTGCCATGTGCAGTAGAACGTACCCATCTTACACCTACCATGCATGTCAATTGAGTCCTAAGTATGTGAAAACAACTGTCTTATATCACAGCCTATTTCTGCATATCAATCAATAATTACCGTTGTTTGAAAACTGTTAGTAGTGAAGGCGTCTGTGTACCCCAGTGAGAAGTCATGCTAGGAATAATCAGGACATAATCATAGTGAGCTCATCAATAACCCATGTCATAAAGTGACATGCTCAATGTAATAACACACACCACTATACCTTGTACATAGGCAGGGGTACTGAAGGTACACTTTCTCAGTTTCTACCACCAATTTCTCTCATATTAGCCTAGTGTCTTGTCATGTTTGCAACCAAATTTTATTAAAGAAAATGAATATCCTTGCGTGAACTAAGTATCAAGAACAATATGCTAACATGTCCTTGTCAAGTCCATATATCACCTTGTGGCACTTTCCCAAGTAATTCCAAGTACATGACTCACGCAAATATTTATCCATAACATTTAACTTCATGTTTGTATTCGTATTCATATTCATATTCGTGTTCATATATTCATATCCAAGATATTCATATTGTAATTCTTATATAATGGTGTCTATCTACGTGGACAAGGTCAGTCATGTTGGTTATTAGTCATTATATAGCAATTTATTCAAGCATGACTTATACCATTAATTAAAGCATCTTATAAAAAATATTTTTTATAAATAATTGATGATGTATAAATCAATATTAATACAGAAAATATTAAGGGATTTTCTGCAAAACTTCAAGTTAGAGAAAATAGAAACTACATTTTAAATTAGTAACCTAGACTGAAACAATTTTCAGAAGACTGGCAGGGCCTAAACAATAATATTTCAGGGTTGAAGACTGAACTGTAATTTATTCAGGATTGAAGAACTATTTTATTAATAGCAAGAGACTGAACATGAAATATTTCATATTAGCAAGTTGAATAAATTATAATAAAGTTACAAATTGATCTGATAGTATGCATGCAATTATCAATGTTGTAGTAATCATAACAAGGATAATAACATCATGGTTTACAATATAGATCAATTAATTTAGTTGTGGCAATGATCAAATGAAAGTGTATACAAGATTTTTGTTAAACCCAAGAAAGAAGAGGACACTAGGTACTTGCCTTTTTTATGTGGTTCAGTCAGATCTGCGTTAGCTACAAGGATAGGATCTGGATTTACATGGGGTTCAAGTCTGCAGAAAGAATTGGTTCCAGGTTGCACTATAATTGGATCCATGACTGGCTTAAACCCAACTCTTCAACCAACTGGGTTTAGATGAAAGGACCTAGCTGGTCGGGTTGCGTACACTATAGCGGGTCGAGTTAAGGAAATGGTGCAGGCTCAACTATGAACCCGAGTAGGTTCTTTGATCAGCAACAGTAGCATGAGGTGGGTGGCTGGTGATGGGCTCGGCATGTGAGCGACGTTAGCCACGCGGTGGTAAGGGGACAGGGACATGGAGTGCACACGGGTTACATGGAGAAGAGTAGGCTCGCGTGCGAAGGCACTCGGGGGCTATAGGCGTCGATGGATGGCGGTGGTGCTGGCGCGTGAAACGGTGGCGTGAGTGTGGGGAGAGAGAAAGAGAGAGTATACAGGTTAGGGTTTGGCAGAGAGAGAGTAGAAGTGAAATATATATGGAAAGGATAGAGTATGGGTTGGTTCATTTATTATTTTCTTTTTTTTTCAATTATATGTAAAGTTATAGGCCTGGGATGAGCCTCATTTGAGCTTGTTTTTTATTTATATATATATTTTTTGGGAAAATGGTCTTTAGGCCCCTGTTGTGAAACTTTCATTTGAGAAAGTCCCCATAGTTTGCAACGAAGTGGAAAAGCCCCTTGACCCAATTGGTTGTGTGTGTAGGTCCCTCTCCCCATCATATTATATATTTTATTTTCATATTGCCTCTATTACCCTTGTTTAGCTGGCTCTATGTGATGTGTTACCTTTTTGTCTTTTTGTTCTTTTGTCCTTTTTATGGAAGATGAGAGTGATGACAACGGCATGAAGGCTATATTTTTGTACACTCTTTCATATTTCTGTCCATCTCATGTTGAACATTTTTTTGCATTGAAAATTTTTTTTACAGAGATAATTTTTTTAGAATGTTTATTATAAAATAATTCACTAATTTCTTTTGTTTAATATTCTGTCCACCTTCTCAAAACATTAGTCCACCTCATGTTGGATATTTTTTTGCATTGATAATTTTTTTAGAATGTTTACTATAATCTAGTTCATCAATTTATTTCTTTAATATTCTGTCCACTGTATCCACCTTCTTAAAATATTTGTCCACATTTGCAAATATTTTGTCCACCTTGTGAAATATATTGTCCACTTTCACTAGTTATTTGTCCACATATTCTTATATTTTATCTATCTACTCTAGAAATTATAAAATTAGACAGAACTTGACAAAGGTGAAAGAAAAAAAAAAGATAGACAGTAAAAATGTAGATAGAAGTTGAGTAAGGTCGATAGAAACCCTATTTTATATTTAATTTTCAGTTTTTCCTTTTATCCTTTTCATGGAACATGAGATTGATGACAGTGGCTTGGCAGCTATATTTTTATCTACTCTTTCATATTTCTGTCCACTTCACGCTGGACATTTTTTGAATTGATAAAGTTTTACATAGATAATTTTTTGGAATGTATTATAATCTAGTTCACCAATTTATTTTGTTTAATATTCTGTCCACTTTGTCCACCTTCTCAAAATATTTGTCCACCTTTTAAAAATTTTGTCCACCTTGTTAAATATTCAATCCACTTTCACTAAATTTTTGTCCACTTATTCTAAATTTTTTTTACAACTCTAGAAATTCATAAAATTAGACGGAAATTGACAAGGGTGGACAAAAAGAAAGAAAAGATAGACAGAAATATAAGAAAGTAAATAGAAGTTGAGTAAGGTTGATAGAAATCCTATTTTATATTTAATTATTTTGTTCACTTTTTCTAATATTTTGTCCATTTATTCTAATATTTTGTCTATCTACTCTAGAAATTTATAAAATTAGATAGAAACTGATGGAGATGGATAAAAAGAACGAAAGATAGACAAAAAGATTAAAAAGTTGATAGAAGTTGAGAATGATTGACATAAAGAGAGAAAATTGAAGAGAAAATTGTCTTTGAGTCCCTGTGGAAAGATGTTCATGTAAGAAAATCCTTAGAGCATTAAAAAAAAAACTTTTCTGAAGTAGGTAGAAAATATATTAGAATAAGTTGACAAAATATTAGAAAAAGTGGACAGAATATTTGACAAGGTGGACAAAATATTTAGCGAAGTGGACAAAATATTTAAGAAGGTAAATAATTATACTGAGAAGGTGGACAAAAGTTTGGAAAATGTATACAGAATATTAGAGGTGTACAAAATTTATAAGTTAAAGATAAATAAATAAATATTTATATGTTATGAATAATTTTCTAATTATGAATAAATTTCTAATGGTAAATCTCTGGGGAAAAAATTTAATGCAGATTTAACATCCATTGAGGGGGGACAGAAACATAGCATCCTTTTAAAAAAATTGGACAAAAATATAACATCCTTGTAAAAAATACATTTCTCTAAAAAAATATCAATGCAAAAAAAAATTATCCACCTTGAGGTGGACAGAATTAGAAGAGAGTAAATAAAAATAGAGCTTTCAAGCCAGCCACCGCCTAGCACGTGACGAGCTTAAATGCTCATTATGCTGGCCACTCAAATCAACTCAGACAAGGCATCTAATCAAGGACAACATGGGTATTAAAAAAATTTGAGAGGGGACAGGGAGCTGCACACACAACCAATTGCTTCAAGGGGCTTTTCACTTCGTTGCAAACTATGGGGACTTTCTCACATGAAAGTTTCACAGCTGGAGCCTAAAGACCATTTTCCCTTTTTTCGGTTTTTTTTTTTGTAAAGCCCAAGGGCTTTTGGGCTTATATATATTAATCTTTTTGTAAACTTTGTGACATGGGCTTGGGCCTGAATTGCTTGGGCTTGGGTAAGCTAAAATTAGTGAGAAAAGTATAAAGAGAGAAATGAGACGACAATTATAATTATTATTATACAAAAACATTAATTTGTATAGCATAAGATAGGGATATTATACGTAACCCATTATGTCTCTCTAGTTGCGATGAATTCATCAAGGATATGTTCAAAGCCGTAAGCTACCTATTCCGTAGCCACATATGAGGTTGCCCAACCTTTATTAACGTTTTAATATTTTATTTTATTTTATTAATTTGGTCTTCCCTGGAAAATCAAGCTTGATGGGGCTATCAGAGTTAAGTGAACAAAAACTCATGGAAAAGCTTGATTTTCCCGTTAGTCTCATTTTTGGCCTATATGTTTAGTCTCATGGGATAAAAGATGGGAAGGAGAGTGGTTTATATACCATTTCTTTCTCACCTACTTGTTATGAGTTATATGTTTAGAGATGGGTTAACCACACAGCATGCACGCCGCACCACGTCGCGCCTCCCCAGCACATGCACGCCGTGTGCACGAGCCTATGTTTTGTTTTTATTTCTTTTCTTTCTTTTTTGACTCATTCTTCCTGATTGATTCTGTAACGGTCCAGATAATAATATTCAGATTCTCTACTAGCCTTTAATCAGGGGATAAAGAATCGCCTCTAATAACTCAATTTCTCAAAATTTCGGCAGCATCTCCTTTGAAACTTGTGCCTTTCCCAAATACAATACATGAAGTTCAATAGTATAGATGGCTCCCCATAGTTATTCTTATGGATACCAAGCAAACATCCATGCAGTCAATAATAATATACTCCCCAAACAAAATAATACATAGGATATCATCATTCCAAGACTACGACATACACAATTAGTTAGGAACTAGTAGCCATCCCAAAATTATACATTCAGTGAATCTGTCAAGTTACTTACATAACATTGCTTACATAAAAGATGTCGGACTACAAATACAAGGTCCGTCCTTTAGACTTTACACATATCACAAAAGATCATAACCTGAATGATATGATTTCTACCAATTAGCATAATAAGCCATTACAAAACATAAAGAGTTTCCAAAATGAGTAGAAACAAAATAACACAACAAGACCCTTTCATAGGATACCACAAATTCTTACGCCGGTCCTTGACCCTTGCTTAGACCTGAAAAGAATGTTGTCAATAAAAGGAGTGAGCTTGACGGCTCAGTGAGTAAACCCAGTTATTGAATAATATTCTAGTTAATCTTTTAGCTTTGATAGTTTATAAACTTTATAGTAGGTCGTCACTAGGCCAAAGTTTAAGAATCATATGTTAACATTCCATGGTCTACTTATATACTCATATGATGATACATGACGTGGTAGTAGTTTTCCTTTTGTCACGTTTGGTAACATGATATAATTCAAGTCATAACAATTTCTAAGTTATAATAACACAAACATCTTTTATAAACATCACATCAACAAGCAACATTTCATCACCACAACATTTCAAAGAATGCATGAACATTTACACCATCTTCCCTCCTACCGGCTCCCGCCGGCCCCTTCCTACAGTTATAAAATGAGCTACTTTCACAACACCGTCTTCCCCCTCCTACCGGCTCCTGCCGGCCCCTTCTTACAATGAACTACATACATTTACACCGTCTTCTCCTCCTACCGGCTCCCGCCGGCCCCTTCCTACAATTATAAATGAACAACCCTTTTTCCCCACCGTCTTCCCCCTCCTACCGGCTCCCGCCGGCCCCTTCCTACTATTAGGATAAAACAACTCATCCCCCAAGAACAGGAGCTATGCACACGAGCAAAATTATTGCACAAACATAACATAGAATTTCATCCATATCGTGCCACTTACTACTTGCACATACAAGATACACATTCATATACATCACTTGTGCATGTATATAATAATTTATGTAGGTATATATATATATGGGTATGATCACCACAATTTACTCACGAGCTCCTATGTGTGAATCCATTTCCTCCGTTGATGTTTTTATCGTTCAACTTTTTGCATTCCTAGCATTCCCACTAGTATCCAATTTAGTGTTTACACTCTTCAATATGAATATGACAATTTAATGTTTACCATCGTACAAGACATTAGTTTACTTTCTTATTCAAGTTCCCTATGTTCTAAACATCACCCTTTGGCTAATCATATCTCTTCTCTAGTATGTCATATAGCATACACCCATTTAGAACATGCAATTCATACAAAATTTCTATTAAAACAATGAATTTCATAAAAGAGATGGTTGACATGTTCATATTCAAGTTTCTACATAAGTTCTTCAAGATTCGGGTTTACTCACTTTGCTTGACGAGTGCCTTCGTGATGAGATCCGCCTATTTCACCCGCCGAATCAAAGCCCTAAACCAAGATAATCCTAAAATTAATCATTGATACAAAACATAGCCTAATCTTAAGAGATTTTTAGGATTTACCTTCGATTAGGGTTCTGTTTTTCCCTAATTTCACTCGAAGAGGAACGAATCTGACCCGCGACCTCCCCGGACTCCGCCTCGAAAAAACCCCCCTTTCCTCCCCGGCGCGCTGCCTGCAGCACCCCCAGCGCGCTCGTTCGCTCGCGGGCTCCCCCTGTCGCGGCGCCCGCTCGCCGGGCCCTGCGCCGCGCGCGGCCCGCCCCCCTGCCGCGCCTGCAGCGCGGCCGCCCTGGCCGCCGCCGGTTCCGCCGCCTCCGGCTGGCGTGCGGCTAGGGTGGGGGGTTGAAGAAGGAGTGAGAGAGAGAGAGAGCTTGGTTGATCAAAGGAAGAGAGAGATTTTTTGTGGGGTTTTCGTTCTCAGCCCAAGGGAGAAGAAGCTGAGATTTTGGGGGGAAAGAGTTAAGTATTTTAGGAATAATTATTTTCCTATAATGGCTAAGGGCTTAACACCTCACACTCCAATTTCCCAAGCACCCTAGATGGCCCCTACCTCAACTCCCTCTTGCTCTCAAGTTGCCAACACATCATCCCTAATTCTAACTATTTTAGGAATTAATGTATTTTAGTTTAAGTATTCCCATGATATACTTACAAATTTAATACTTTGGTTAGGTATAAGTATTCTCATATAATATACTTCTATTAAATATGCACAATATACTTAGTATCAAAAATGTGCCAATGTGAATACTTATGTATATATATATATACATATACTTCTAATATTTTCTAAAAATTTTGGATTAAGACTAAACATTACTGTTACACCAGTTAAACGAAATTGTTTTAGACTGTAACCCGGATTAATTGAAATAGGGTGTTACAATACTACCCTCCTTAAAAGAGATTCGTCCCGAAACTTTAACGTACCTTGGAATAGTTGCGGATGAGACCTTTGCATTTCTTCTTCCGGTTCCCATGTAGTCTCTTCAAGTTTTTGACTTCTCCACAAAACCTTTATTAAGGGGATCACTTTATTTCTCATTTGTTTCTCCTTACGGTCAAGAATTTGCACCGACTCCACTACGTAGGACAGGTCTTTTGAATTTGTAGTGGCGAATATTTAAGGACATGATTGGGGTCTGGTATGTATTTTCTTAGCTATGATACATGGAACACGTTATGCACTATTTCCATCTCGGGTGGTAAGGCTAACCGATAGGCCAAAGGTCCAATTTTTTTTTTCCAATATTTCAAAAGGTCCAACATACCGGGGTCCTAACTTGTTTCTTTTGCCAATGCGCATCACACCCTTCATCGGAGATATCTTCAGAAAAACTTTGTCTCCCTCCGTAAATTCCAGGGGTCTCCGGCGTTGATCTGCATATGCTTTCTGTCTGCTTTGTGCTGCCTTCATTCTCTTCCTTATTATCCGGATCTTTTCTGTAGTTTCTTGCACTAAATCGGGGCCCAATAATCCTCGTTCTCCAACCTTTTTCCAATAATTGGGGGACTTACACTGCCTACCATACTGAGCTTCAAACGGTTGCATCCTAAAAGTCAATTGGTAGCTGTTGTTACACGCAGACATCACTAGTGGTATATACTTCTCCCAGTTACCTCTAAAATCTAACATACATGCTTTTAACATATCTTCTAATATCTGAATAATCCTCTCTGATTGGTCATCAGTCTGTGAGTGTGTCACAGTACTTGAATGTAATTTAGTCCCCAAAGCCTTGGAACAGCTTACCCAGACTCTTGATAGAATCCGAGGATCCCTGTCTAATACAAATGTCTCAAGTACTCCATGTATCTGAACTATCTCTCAGATGTAAATCTGTGCTAATTTATCCAGCGAGTAATTTATTTGGATGGGTAGGAAGTGCGCAGACTTTGAAAGTCGATCCACTACTACCTATATAACATCATGTCCTTGTGATGATCGGGGAAGTCCTATGACAAATTCTATAGTAATGTGACTCCACTTGACTCGAGGATTGATAGGGGCATCAGTAATCGGGGGTTTCTTGTGTTCGCCCTAACTTGCTGGTATATCAAGCACTTTGCACACAAATTAGCTATATCCTTCTTCCTTCCTTCTCACCAAGAATTTGTTCGAAGATCTTAAGACATAATTGTTGCCCTTGGATGTACCGTGTAGGGGTGTGACGAGCTTCTGTCATAATTTCCTCCTTAAGTCTTATATCTTGTGGTACACACACGATGTCAAAATTTTTTTATTTATTATTATTATTATTATTTTTATTTAGATGCAAATGCTGAGAAGACAAAAGAGTATGTGACACCAGGGTTAAATAATACTCGGGCAATATGCCCCACTAAATTGATTGTACCATTCGCCACAACATTTGGTGTTCGAGCCTCCTGCTGAGTCAAGCATTCCTCTCCCGCCGAGCTCTAGGTTGTTGTACTGATGACTGAGTTTCCGCCGGTCGGGGTGTGTTGAACGGTCGCCTGAAAGTTCCTGATGGTCCCGAAAATGGAACAGTGCCCCCAGTTCGCCTTTCCGTCCCAAATCCCGTACTTGGGTGTCCTTGTAAGATCGGACATTCTTTCCTTATGTGACCCATTTGACCGCAGGAGAAACATTGTTTGCCCCGAACACAACTGCCCGCATGGTTCAAATGGCATATGGGGCACCACAAGTTTCCTGTAACATCGGGACGGTGAGAAAGTATTGCCTGAGGTCTTCGAGGGAATCCCACTCGATGCCATGTACCTCCATTTGATCTAGAAGCCGATACTACCGAGGACCCCGCACTTCCATTGAATCTGTGGTTTGACATATCGGAGCTAGGTGTCTCCTGATAGTGGGGGCGCTTAGAAGGGGGTAACTCCTTGCTTTTGACTTCCTGATCTTCCAATATATCCCATTCAACTTCCAATGCCTTCTCCACTGCTTGAATATAGAATTGGAGTTGGAACGGAATTAATTTGCTTCTGATTTCAGGTTTTAATCCCCTCACGAACTTTTAGTTCTTTCTGATTCTTCACGTACCAGCCCTACTGCATATCTTGACAATTGTGTAAACTTGACGTCATACTGGTTGACGGACATTTGTCCTTGCTTTAATTCCTGAAATTCTAGTGCGAGTTTATCTTTAGCTACCCCCGGTATGTACTTTTCATTGAACTTCTTAAGCAAAAAGTTTCAAGAAACTTCTTCTCCCAAAGAATTAGCTCCATCTTTAACCATGTCCCACCAATGTTCCGCCTCACCTTGAAACATGAAAGAGGTAAAGGACACTCTTTGATTCTCATTACATTCCATAACAGTTAGTATTTTCTCAATTCGACGAAGTCATTCTTCTGCTTGTATGGGGTCAGCTTCTCCTTTAAATGCTGGCGGGTTCAGCTTCTGGAATTGTTCTAAAGCTCGATGTGGGTTGCTTTTCGTTGCCAGATGCGCCAACCAACCTGGCATTATATCAGGGATTTTCTGGTATTTGCTGATGTGTTCATCCTCGTGGTTAGTCGGGGGATGGACACTCCCGACAGAATTATGCGGTGGGGCATAGCCTGCAGGATCAGTGTCTGGTGGTAGAAGATTTAAGTCCATCTATCCCTAAAAGAATAATCAGTCCTTATCATCAATAATATTCACAGTACAAAGCAAGTCTTACATAACAAATATCACTTCATTCATAACTTCAAAGGCATCCTTGGAACCAAGATTTACATTGATATGCTTACATTCATACTAAACATATAAAAGATTTTTTTTTTTTTTTGAAACTTATTGTTCACACACATTTCTTTACAGACACGTAAACCCTCCTACCCAAAAAAACTCTAAAATAGGCGAACCATGTCATCCTTTCTCAAAATACTAAACATTCCACCTTATTCAAGAATTTATATTAGGACTAGTGGAACTTCCCTCCTTACTATCCTTATTAGAATCCTCCCCTCTTAGGTTTTCTTCCTCAGGGTCTTCTTCGTTAGGGTCTTCTTCATCTCCTTCCTTAGGATCTTCACTTTCTATTATGATATCATCGTCATATTTTCAGTATTCATAATCATCATAAAGATCCCAGTCGTGGGCCCAGCTAGCATTCTACCAAATACCTCCAAAAGATATTCTTCCTTGGGACTCTACTTTATTACTGAGGGCGACATTAAAAGTCTCGGTCATTGGTAGGTCTCCAATGGGGCTTACATCATCAACCGCCACATCTATATTCTTTTATCCCATTAAGCTTGCTTCAACATCATTATCCATAGATATAAGGGAAATTTTACCTTAAGATAGTTAGGCTATTGGAAGTCAACAGATATGCAATTGCTTATATTTTCTATCTCTCGGAGCTTGCTACTCTAAAACGTTCTTACGTTCTGAATTAACTTTGACTTACCGGATATTTTAGCTGCCCTCTCATTCCAGTATCCCATACTACTGGAGATCCATACAAAGGGCCCGCACCCTCAGTATGATACATCCGAATCGGAGTATGCGGGTACTTAAATTCGGATATAAGAGAACGGTTAAATATCTCGCACTTCTAAGTTAACCATATTCGTAAGAATCTACTACTCCTTAAAATACCCATCTCGCTCGTACAATCATACATACAATTTTTTCACACAATTTCACATCAATCCTAACTTATCATATCTACTCACTATAACTTTACACCAAACCTTGGCTCTGATACCAACTGTAACGGTCCCAGATAATAATATTCAGATTCTCTACTAGCCTTTAATCAGGGGATAAAGAATCGCCTGTAATAACTCAATTTCTCAAAATTTCGGCAGCATCTCCTTTGAAACTTGTGCCTTGCCCAAATACAATACATGAAGTTCAATAGTATAGATGGCTCCCCATAGTTATTCTTATGGATACCAAGCAAACATCCATGCAGTCAATAATAATATACTCCCCAAACAAAATAATACATAGGATATCATCATTCCAAGACTACGACATACACAATTAGTTAGGAACTAGTAGCCATCTCAAAATTATACATTCAGTGAATCTGTCAAGTTACTTACATAACATTGCTTACATAAAAGATGTCGGACTACAAATACAAGGTCCGTCCTTTAGACTTTACACATATCACAAAAGATCATAACCTGAATGATATGATTTCTACCAACTTAGCATAATAAGCCATTACAAAACATAAAGAGTTTCCAAAATGAGTAGAAACAAAATAACACAACAAGACCCTTTCATAGGATACCACAAATTCTTACGCCGGTCCTTGACCCTTGCTTAGACCTGAAAAGAATGTTGTCAAGAAAAGGAGTGAGCTTGACGGCTCAGTGAGTAAACCCAGTTATTGAATAATATTCTAGTTAATCTTTTAGCTTTGATAGTTTATAAACTTTATAGTAGGTCGTCACTAGGCCAAAGTTTAAGAATCATATGTTAACATTCCATGGTCTACTTATATACTCATATGATGATACATGACGTGGTAGTAGTTTTCCTTTTGTCACGTTTGGTAATATGATATAATTCAAGTCATAACAATTTCTAAGTTATAATAACACAAACATCTTTTATAAACATCACATCAACAAGCAACATTTCATCACCACAACATTTCAAAGAATGCATGAACATTTACACCATCTTCCCTCCTACCGGCTCCCGCCGGCCCCTTCCTACAGTTATAAAATGAGCTACTTTCACAACACCGTCTTCCCCCTCCTACCGGCTCCCGCCGGCCCCTTCCTACAATGAACTACATACATTTACACCGTCTTCTCCTCCTACCGGCTCCCGCCGGCCCCTTCCTACAATTATAAATGAACAACCCTTTTTCCCCACCATCTTCCCCCTCCTACCGGCTCCCGCCGGCCCCTTCCTACTATTAGGATAAAACAACTCATCCCACAAGAACAGGAGCTATGCACACGAGCAAAATTATTGCACAAACATAACATAGAATTTCATCCATATCGTGCCACTTACTACTTGCACATACAAGATACACATTCATATACATCACTTGTGCATGTATATAATAATTTATATAGGTATATATATATATATGGGTATGATCACCACAATTTACTCACGAGCTCCTATGTGTGAATCCATTTCCTCCGTTGATGTTTTTATCGTTCAACTCTTTGCATTCCTAGCATTCCCACTAGTATCCAATTTAGTGTTTACACGCTTCAATATGAATATGACAATTTAATGTTTACCATCGTACAAGACATTAGTTTACTTTCTTATTCAAGTTCCCTATGTTATAAACATCACCCTTTGGCCAATCATATCTCTTCTCTAGTATGTCATATAGCATACACCCATTTAGAACATGCAATTCACACAAAATTTCTATTAAAACAATGAATTTCATAAAAGAGATGGTTGACATGTTCATATTCAAGTTTCTACATAAGTTCTTCAAGATTCGGGTTTACTCACTTTGCTTGACGAGTGCCTTCGTGATGAGATCCGCCTATTTCACCCGCCGAATCAAAGCCCTAAACCAAGATAATCCTAAAATTAATCATTGATACAAAACATAGCCTAATCTTAAGAGATTTTTAGGATTTACCTTCGATTAGGGTTCAGTTTTTCCCTAATTTCACTCGAAGAGGAACGAATCCGACCCGCGACCTCCCCGGACTCCGCCTCGAAAAAAAACCCCCCCTTTCCTCCCCGGCGCGCCGCCTGCAGCACCCCCAGCGCGCTCGCGCGCTCGCGGGCTTCCCCTGTCGCGGCGCCCGCTCGCCGGGCCCTGCGCCGCGCGCGGCCCGCCCCCCTGCCGCGCCTGCAGCGCGGCCGCCCTGGCCGCCGCCGGTTCCGCCGCCTCCGGCTGGCGTGCGGCTAGGGTGGGTGAGTTGAAGGGAGTGAGAGAGAGAGAGAGAGAGAGCTTGGTTGATCAAAGGAAGAGAGATTTTTTTGTGGGTTTTCGTTCTCAGCCCAAGGGAGAAGAAGATGAGATTTTGGGGGAAAGAGTTAAGTTATTTTAGGAATAATTATTTTCCTATAATGGCTAAGGGCTTGACACCTCACACTCCAATTTCCCAAGCACCCTAGATGGCCCCCACCTCAACTCCTCTTGCTCTCAAGTTGCCAACACATCATCCCTAATTCTAACTATTTTAGGAATTAATGTATTTTAGTTTAAGTATTCCCATGATATACTTACAAATTTAATACTTTGGTTAGGTATAAGTATTCTCATGTAATATACCTCTATTAAATATGCACAATATACTTAATCAAAAATGTGCCAATGTGAATACTTATGTATATATATATATATATATATACATATACTTCTAATATTTTCTAAAAATTTTGGATTAAGACTAAACATTACTGTTACACCAGTTAAACGAAATTGTTTTAGACTATAACCCGGATTAATTGAAATAGGGTGTTACAGATTCCTTCTGACCGAGTCTCACGGGATCACATGTCAGGTGGGAATACCTCTCAACAACTCGCACGTGTTACAACCGCGGGTCTCTGAAGGTTATAAATAGAGTCTCTTCCCTTCAGTAGCAAGACACACAACATTTTCTCTTCTCCTTTTTGAACTATTTCTCCTGCACTCTGCAACTCGAGAAAGCTCTCTTCTTCTTTCTTAAACTTTTTCTGTTTCATATTGATTTCATGGGGTGACCGTTTCTCGTCTGAGCAGAGACCCATGCTTACGCTTAAGTTGGGTGCTGATACTTTCTGAGGGGTTTTTACTACTACTTGATGGCGGCCAATCCACGCCTGAGCTATAGGGCATGCCTCATTCTTCTACGACAGTGATCTATCAGGACTGCGCTCTCCCAAGCTAAATACCTCTATCCTTTTAATTTGTCTTTTAATTTTTTTCCTTTAATTTGTTTATATAGAAATATTGTAACATGATTTGGTTTGATATTTATGTTTTTAAAATCACCTCATATGATACAAAATTTACAATACATTAGGAAAATACAGATAAATTCCAACAAGAGGAATGTACAAGAGTCTAAGCCATGTCCTTGTCCTAATTCAGGGAGTTGAAGGATTTACAGTCATTCTCCTACAAAATTGAAATTTATGGAAGATAATATATTTCATAATTCTTGACTATGATATAGTTATGTTGATTGTAATAACCGTCTAGAACCAAACAAAATTTTCTAATTAGCTATCAAACTGTCTAATTATTGATTTAGGTGAATATGGACAAAAAGGCTGTTTTGGAAACAAGAACATGCTGGAATAAGGAGATCAGTGGACTAATGATCACAGGCCGAGTCTAATTTTTTTTTATAAAAAAAGAGAATAACTCACACTCACTTCATTTAATAATTATAAAAATCGTCTAAAACCTCTCTTTTAGGGTGGAGGAGAGTGTTAGCATCAGACTGGTCAAGTTTCACTCAAGCATGAGCATGCAAAAGTGAACAATACACAAAAGCAAGAATCAAGTGTGCCGTCATCTCTCTCTCTCTTGCTTCCTTCTACTTCGAAGAAGATGGTGGAGAAATTTTTCTCTGATCTATTAGACAACTTTTAATTAAATGTCATCTTTCTACTCTTCGGTCTCTTCATTAAAAAGTATTAAAACGGACAGCCTTTAAATTTCAATGCTCACCCAACAGGAACGGATATTTTGAAGGACTTGGGGCACCATCCAAAAAGACTAGCCTTCTAGTGGAGTTGGCCAAATCCTTATATACTCAAGACCATCCCCCACGTCGAGCCGATGTGAGACTATTTGTTCGACCCAAATCACAACAATTCCCCCTCGAATAAAGAGTCTCCTTACAAGCTCAACTATCTTCACTAGAAGAACCAAATGCTCTATTGAGATACAAATTTCTTCATTGCGTGGGCTGCGGCACACGCAGTGATAGACCGTGGTGACAGGCGTGCGCCAATTTGCAAAGGAGCATCGCTATCAAATTTCTCATTAGTTTCACAGGGGCCTATTGCGCCTTTTTGTGCCAGGGGTTGGGCAGGCCAATTACGCCTTTGCGCCGTTGGGGGATCTACATCGTCGAACATCACCCACACATACGACTAAGTTCGGGGCATGGCTCTGATACCACTTGAAGGACTTGGGGCACCATCTCAAAAGACTAACCTTCTAGGTGGAGTTGCCCAAATCCTTGTATATCCAAGATCATCCCCACGTCTAGCCGATGTGGGACTATTTGTTCGACCCAAATCCCAACATATTTTCACCCCAAAACGCTGATGAAATCACCACAGTGTTGAAGGCACTGCATTTTGTGATAAAAACACCCCACCTAAAATCAAAAAATTAAAAAACTCCCTCTTCCTTTTATCCTTTTTCTCTCCCTCCCATGCCGGCGACCACCCCCGCACCCTCTTCTTCCTCCTCCCTCTCTCCCCGGCCTCCCCTCTCCTCCCCCTTCCCTAGATCTCCTCCCTCCCTTCCCTCCCCTACCTGCCCGCCCTCCCCCTAGAGCTCCGGCCGGGAGGGGAGAGTGGGGGAGGGGGAGATTCGGGGGAGGGGTGGGGGGAGAGGCTGGGGAGGGAGAGTGGGAGGGGGAGATCAGAGAGAAGAGGGATGGGCGGAGCGTCGGGGATGCCAGAGGAGGGGGAGGAGCACCGATAGGTTGCCGGAGGAGGAGGAGGAGGGGTGAAGGAGGAAGAAGAAGGGTTTTTTGTATATTTCACTTGAGAAAAAATAATGGTACATTTGTAAATATGATTGGTTTTAACTGAGATACCCTCATAATTTTTTGGGGGAAAATATGCGCACCTAACTTGAGCGGTTATTGACACCCGCAAAATTACTTAACACACTCACTTTTTAAGAATAAAAGTTATTGGACAATTTTAACCTTAAATCTGAAAATAAAAAATAGACATTGATTAACTCTAATATTACAACTAGAGAAAATCTTATTCTTAAACACACAAAATAATCGCTGAATACACCAAATCAAATCTTATTCTATTCAATCTTGCTTCTTTTTAATTCTTTAAAATATTTGCTTCTTCTCCGCTTACACAAATCCTAAAAGTTTTCTTGGTGTTTATGCTATCAAAAAAATTCTACATTGATAGTTATGGACAAATAATTTATATCATGAGAACATTGCAATGATCACAAATTAAGTTTCAGCCTTATAATTTATTGAAATAAATTGCTTTTTTTTTTTTTTCAATTTTCATCACAGCTGGAGAGAGAGATGGCAGAACTGTGACCGCAGAACTGTGATCACTGTGGCGAACTGTGATCTCTTGCTATAGCGTTCAGGAATGGATCCAGCGGCTTGAGCATACCAATCAGAAGAAGCTCGTAACGCCCCCAACCCCAATCTCTTTTTCTAGGGGTTTCCCAAATTTTTATTTCCTTTTGTTTCATCATAATGGTGATGATCTGCATGATGAGTTTTCGTGAATTAGTTTATTCCATTTGATGGGCCTCTGTCAGATTTTTTATTTGTTTTGAGAAAGAAACAAAGAGAATGAGAGAGAGAGAGAGAGAGAGAGAGAGAGAGAGAGAGAGAGAGTTTTCTGATGAATGAGGGAGGGTTGAATTGGTATTTAAAATTTTAATTTTATATAAGTTGTAAAGGTAGTTTAGAAAAAGTGACGGAATGTGTTTAAAAATTTTGTGGGTATATTAAGTACACGTATGTGTTAAGCAATTATGAGGGTGTGAATAGCCACACTCCTAACTCGATTATATAGTTGAAGTTACAAACGATAATGAAATCATTGAATTGATTAAGATTTGACAAAAATACAGATATTTTCTCCAAAAGAATAAGAAGAATACAGGCAGTTTCCTAATATGAATTTGTAGGTTAGTTTTCTATAATCAAACGGCTACCGTAATTGTCCTTTGAGCCCTGACTTAGGTTTGATGGACCGTGCAGCAAGTGATCCACTAAATCTAATAGCGCACAAAGAAATGCAAGAGACATAGGAAGCCATTTTTGCCTTGTTGCATTTCACTGAGGCAGGAATTATCAAGAACTTGGTATAACAACTATGGAGGCTTCGGCTAATTGAATCCACTGGGCTTTATAATTTGTTTTTTTGCGAATATGTATGTATTTGTCTGTATGTATGTTTAGATATACTTACTTATGTCCTATCTATATTTGTATGTGCATGCATGATGCTCCGATACTTTAATTCTAAACAAAAAGATTCTTTAAATCAAATTTCTAATGAACAAAGTACAATCAGTTTCTATTAGCTTAAAGTTTATCTTATAAATGGATCATCAAATTTGTAGTAATGATAAAATATTTAAAGGCTAACTAATTGGTTTGTATGAAAATGTAATACCCGTATTTTTTAATACATGACTTAAAAATAATAATCTATTTTATATGTATGTGTGTGTATATATATATTGTACTAAATATTTATTAATTATCTTATGTGTTATGACTACTAATTTTTATTATCATTAAGGATTAATTTAAATTATTACTATTAAGATGTAATTAATACTATTACTATTTCATTTCTATTTTTATAAAGCCCACACTTATTCTTTTAAAAAATTTCCTATTTTTCCCTTGATCAAAATCAAGCCCAAGTCAAAGCCCCCAAATCCACAACCCAACTCCCATGACCCAATCACCATAATCCTAATCTTAACTACTAAATCATACTTAACTAACCCCAATCCTTTAACAAATCAAATCTAATCCTATATTAATCTCCATCTTCCTCTCCTCTCATTCCCACAACCGGAAACCCTTGTCGTCATCACCCCGACCTCCTCCTTCCTCCGAAGCGATGAACCCACCCCTTAGGCCGAGCTCTTCACCTCCATGCCGCGTCGACCCACCATGCCGGAGATTGCCAGAGAGCTCTTCCCCTCCACGGACGAGACCCTCCTCTCCTTTTTGTGCTTTTCCCTGGCGTAGCACTTCTCCTCCCTACAACCCCAGACAGGCCCCCTCCATCTCATCTTTGAGCTCCCCTGCCGCACACATCCTCCTTGCTGAGCATCGTCGCTTCCTTCACCATCAGCCACATCCCCACCATGCCCCTCCCATGGTGCAACTCCTCCACACCCATGCACCCATGCCGCAACACCACATCACCCACACCTCTGAGATCCTCAGTGGGAGCCCCTCCAAACACCTAGGCTATGTTCCCTCAACAACACACCCAAGCACGCCCACGCAGGGGCGCTCCAAGCCACCGACGA